>JAIPRN010004188.1:0-16500 GCA_025469175.1 Geopemphigus sp. TES_GeoC_2020 | reverse complement strand
ATATACCTATTTGTTGTGTGCTACTTAATATTTTTCTTGTGTAAAAAGATATGAGTAAAATTAAACGAAAAATACCGAAGCGTATAAACATGGAGTTAATTTTTATTCGTTTGGCGTAACGCGAATGGAATACGAGAACGAGTAACGAAGTGTTTCGTATTAAACGGTTCGCGGGAGTGAGGATGGAAATAGAGTGGCGAAACGAGACAGCGACTGAGTGCGAAGAAACGATTCAACTTCGTACCCCATGTGATTATGGGGGGGGGGGTTGTGCACATTTATCCGCGAACAGGCACGCGCGGTAGTGTGTGTACTTTTATTCGAGTTCGACGCGTTTTTTTTATACCGTAAACGCGCGCGTACCGGTCGACGACGATCGCGCGTCGCATTTAAGTTGGACGGCCCTGGAATGTTTACGACGAATCGGTTCGTTGACCAAACCGTGCGCGTATAAATACGGCGGGGTGGGGGGGGGGGCGGCGAAGATGAAAACCGCGGGGGTTGAGCGCGTTGATGGAAAACCGTTTAAGTGATCCTCGACGCTTCGAGTGGTACAGGCTGCTTACGAACAATGACGTGTCGTTCGTTCCGGCCGTAATTCGTGCCCTCGAACCAATAATAAATCGATCGGTTTACTTTTCCAAAAATCCAGTAGGCGTGTGTGGGGCGTGCGTGCGGCGGCGGCGTTTACGGCGCGATAAACGCCGTTTCGTGTTTATTCATTTTTCTTTCGATAAAAAACGGTCCGTTTAAAAACGCGCGTTTGCGCCGCGAACCACCGGGTCCGAAAACCGTGTTCCTCCGGGATGTGTAATAAAACGCTCCTCGGTGTCCGGGAAACCGGAAACGCTGAAAACGACACGGACAATGGACGAACGTCACGGGGTGCCGTACTACTACTACACTTTTAGTGTATACGTAAATACGGTGGCGTATTTAACGGTGAGGGGGGTGGGGATGTTAGTGATGTTTCCGGAAAATGTTTGAATTCGATAATAATAATAGGTAGCCGCTTTGTGTCGTCAATTATAACGAACGAAATATTTAAACGCGTTTAATTATTTTTCGATTACGTTAATTTATTCGCGTGTTAATCGATAAAATTCGAAATGAAACCGGCGTCCGATAATATCGGTGTTTCGAAATTACTTCGTTATTTACGGACCCTAACCCTCGCAACAAAAAAAAAATATCCGTAAATACGCGAAATAATACACGGACGCGGGTAAACGGGCCGGATTTTTTTTTTCGGGAAATCGTTTCGACGTTGGCGTTGGAAAAATTTCGAATTATTATCGTAATTATTATCGGGACGAAATACGAGTACGTAACAATCGGTGGACGGCGGCGGGGTATATTCTAAATAGCGGAACTTATCGAACTCGAGATTCATCGTTAAACGCTCACTCGTTTTGGTGGATAGCGGCGAGGTTTCTTGGTGCGAATCTCGGCCGACCCGGTACGGGAACGATTTCCTTTTGTCGACCTATAATTGCCGTCGGACCGCTCCGGCCCGCCCGCATTATTTGTTTTACGTTCGTTTCTCCGGCGGCCCGTTTACGGTTAAACGACGGCCGCGCCCGCGATTATTTCCCAATTACCGCCGTGTTCGCCCGGACATCATCTCGCGCGGATCGTAAAATTACCGCGGCCATCGATAACGGGCGCGGCTGAAAATATATAAAATTTAACGTACGTGTACGGATTATCGTACAAAACCGAACAAAACGATTATAACCGTGTAACGAACGGTAATTCGTTTTTTCCGAAAACGGTCCGCTTTTTTTTTGGAAGTCGTCAACGGGCGGCGCCAACCCGACCAGGGGACAAGTCTTCCTCCGTCCGTTAAGGCGTTACACGGGGACGGTGTCCGGCGCCCGCGAATACCGACCAACTATGGGCGTCGTCCCGAATTCGTTCGCGCCATTCAGTGCCGAATCCGGGCGGCGTGTACGTCCTATCGGGACGATGAATGTCCCGCGACCGCGGCGAGTCTCGTTTCGCTTTCTACGACCGCGCGGTGGTAATTGTTATTTTCCGGACGGAGAAACCGTCGTCCGGTAAACACCACACGCCGATAGGATACGGTGCCCAGTTCCCGTAAACCCGTAAAACAGTGAGCGCGACGGAACCTTACGGGTCGCGGACGCTTACCTCGAACGGAAAACAAGTTCGACAAGGGATTTTAGATGACGCGTCTCACGCGCGCGCGCTCTTATTTGAACGCAAACGAATCAATAGTACCGTGTATGGGGGGGGGGTGACGAGATTGGGCCGTAAGGAACCGTGGCGAATATTTTGTGCGGCACCACGGACGGAGAAAATGAGAGACGATCTGACGGTACGTACGCGAAGTTTAGTGAAGATGAAAGAATATGAAAGAAGGTCGTGAACGACGCAAGCGGGAAGGAATACCGGAATACGCTTTTGATACGTTAGCCAAATTTACGGGGTGGTTCGTAAATTTGTTCGTTATCGGTCAAAGGCGCGCGTCATTCATTTACGGCGGTCGAGTGTGAAATGGCCAACATCGGTATTGCGCCCACACGTCTCGATCGTCGATTTAAACGGCCGAGAAAAAAAAACAAACAGCGGCGCGACGCGAACGAAACGTTCATAACCGGGTGGACGGAGACGTGCGTAGGGAATTCGACGGGCAAACATCGTCCAATACCCGAACGTAGGTGGATGAGAAGACCTCGGTAACGGCGAGCGGAAACGGACCGTGTGAGCCGTATTCGTGTAACGTAAGTGACGAGCAAGACGGCCACAGGCGGTTCGCGAACGAACACCGGCCGGTGGTTACCAGAGACGTTGGACGGTTGTGTCAGAATGGAAACGGACGTGTTCGCGTTTATTGTTGACGAACGGCGCCGTTTAATTAACGCCCGGAAAAACGGGTGGGTCGGCGTACCGTCGTCGGTGGTATAACGGTAGCATCCCGCCCGCCCGCCCCCCCATTCCAACAGAAGTATAAGGGATTCTATTTGACGTATCGTAATTTCGGTCCGCGGCGGAAGATTTATTAATAGAATAAACACGGCCGCCGAGAAAATACTATTGGACTACAAGCGCGCGACGGTATAGGGGCGGAATATGTACGGGTGTATACATACACACCCGATCGTTACGTACGGCGGGCTGGCGGCTTCCACACGGTTAATCAGTAGCGCCCGTACGACACACGATTGACCTTTGGGTGCGCGATATAGGAAACGTGGTGGTGGTGGTGGTGGTGGTGGCGAAGAGCGCGGACCTGGAAGGGATAGCGGCGTAATCCGACCACGGCCACGCGCGTGCAATTGATTGCCCATCGTGCGGGACGAAGAACGGCGGAAAGATGTAGCGGCCGTACGGGTCGCCGAGGGGTGGAAGATAAACAAAAGTGGCCCGAGACGAAGACGCACGGAAAGACCCATTGGAACGGACAGCTCTTTCTCCGCGGGCTTATATATGTATACACGTGTGTGTGTGCGCGCGCGCGCGCTTACCGGCAGTCGCGATTGAAAAGGGGCTGCAGATAAATCATGCAGCTTTTGATTGTCGAGGGTCCCCTGCCGTCCCGCCGCCCGGTGTGTGTAAGGCTCACGGTCCATTTCACCTCGTTCTCCCGGACAAATCGTTCGGACTTTTTTCCTTCGCTTTCTTTTCTCATTTCGTTCGCGCTCGCCGTATATTTTCTTTCGCGACCCTTTTTACGCACGCACGCCGTACACGCCGCGATGTGTACGCCCGTTACTCGGCCGTATTCCGACGTTAATTTTTCGCGGTAAATTACGTTTCTCCGCGCGCGCGTCGCCTATATTCGAACGTTGTCGTCGCTCGGCGCGCTTTCCACTCGGCCGGTCGTTCGTTCTACTCGTACGCGACGCGCCTAGTCGCGATCTTCTCCTTTCCCCTACCCGCTCGCTAATAAACGATTCGCGACGTCGCGCTCGGGGGGGACTTGGCCCCGAATCGCTTTCTCGCTCGCACGTTCCCCCCCCCCCGACAACGTTCACCGAAAAACACGTTCCCATACTTCGCGGCACCCCACTCGTCGTTGGCTACTATTTATTGCAAATCGAAAACGGCGATACGACGCACTGTCCGTGAAAATCTTCGAAAACCGTACCTCGTCCGCCCTCCTAAACGAATTATTCCCGGTCGCTTTTATCCCTTCGCGCGCGGTACGGTTCGACGCTCGCGTTTCCGCGCGGTACACGCGAATTACGGCGTGAACCAATACGCCGGTTTCGATCCCGCGCGACTTTCGGGTTGTGCGAAAAAATACCGAACGTGTTCGCGGTCGTCGTTTTATTCGCTCGTTTCCGAATCGTTACGAATACCGTCCCGTGTGTACCACGCGCGTCTAGTTCTTTCCGCCTTTTCCAAACGCGTTCACGTCGCTCGGGTGACCGTACTTTTTTGTGTCGTTTGGTATGACGGACCGGTTGGGTTTTTATGGGGCGCGCCATTATCATTTCCGGAATCCGTTCGAGCGAACGGGGTCGTAGCACGTACGTTGGTTTACTCGCGCGTGATCGATTACGATTTTGAAACGGAAAAAAACTCGACCTACGTCCGTCGACGACGTGTCTCAAGTACGTACTTTCCGGCGGTCACGTCTCCGGGTAAAAACGCACGGGGGAGGCGAATTATGACGGCCGTCTTTCACCGGTTGTATCGTCGGCCATTTTGGTTCCGTCACTACGCACAGGCGCGGCGTTCCGACCGGCCGAACAAACGAACTCCCCCCCCCCAAAACCCCGACTACGGGTCGTCGGGTAATTCGAAACACAGTCCGTTGTCGGTGCGCGAGGTTACGAGATTTCTAGAAAATAAATATATTCGACGGAACTCGCGGCGATTGTATTTATCGAGTCTTCACGCGTCAACGGTCCCCGGGTCTCGTTAATCCGAACACGAGCTTGAGGATCCGTCGCCAGACGCGTTTGTCCGTAGAGTCGCGAAATAACTAATAGCGCGCCTCGCGTGTACGTCGTTTTAAATCGCCGCCGGCGACAGTTGCGCGTCGTATATAGTCAGTTAATCGTCGCGCGCCGATATTGGTTCGTTCGTAACGCGCCACGTTGATATTACGACGGGTTAATCCGTTAAGGTCCGTCGTCGTCTTTGATTTCGGATAAAAATTAATTTTCGAGTTTCGTTTCAAGTTGTAGGCAATCGTTTCCCGCCGATCCCGTTCGGATTAATATAACGAGATACGACCGTAGCATTTTTATGCGCGCGTCGTCGTTTTTCTGGGCCGCTACTTTCTCCGCCGGCTTCGCGTACAAAGTTTTCGTCCACGAGCGTTTTTTTTTTTACCGTACGTACGCGACGTCCAGGTCGGCCGTCGTATTCGTTTCCCCACTGCCCGAACGGTGCAGAAGACGACGATATAGAACGAGTACGGGCACAATCGTTACTGCGGCGGCAAACGTATTCGTGCGCGCGGGTCTCGTTGGTACGCGCCGCCGACACGAATCGAATAATTCGGTTCGGTGGAGAGCGGCGTACAGCGCACGCAGTGACGTATTTACAAACCTTTTTTTGTGGTCCGTGGGGGGGAGGGGGTGTCAACGAAATTATTTTGAAACGCCGATATTATCGTACACTGGTTTTATTAGAATTGTATAGTTTTATATTGGAAACGAATTAACGGAATCGAAGAAACACTTCCCTTTTTAAAATATTTCGTTTTCTTCGATATAATTCACGAAATAAATCAACCGCCTACGATTATATTATTGGCACGTTTGAGATCTTCGAACTTTTTCTGAAGGGGTGGAAACCCTTAATCATCCCTCCTCCCCCCCCCGCACGCCACTACGGTCAGGACTGGTGCGGGACACAAATGGACAGAGAAACGCGCGCGGAATCCCTTTGGTCCCCGGTATATAGTCGCTGGACGGATACTGCCGAGGAAGAGATCGCGGGCGGTTCGACCCTTTGGACGATGGTAATAATACTCGCGAAGCGCGCCTCGGAATTTTATATTTAATAACGAACGAGAGAGGCCGCGCGTGTTTATTGGTTTCGTTTACCGCGTTTCGGTTCCATCGCCAGGGACCGCGCCCCGGACGCAAGACGCCCCGCGATCGCTTTCGATCCGTCGTCGTTTCATTCGCCGGAGATGAGTGTGTACTCTGTACGTAAACAACGGTTTGGTTAGCTCGTCAAACGTACGTGTTGCGCGCCGGATATCTTTAAACACCCATGCGCGTCGCTGTTGTCCGGCAAAACGGACGACCCGGCTACTAACGGCTCACGACGATTCCAGCCGAAGACAAAATTTCGCGTTTTCGTCGAAACGACGACGTTAGTTTTTCGTCGTCCGGGTAGTTCGACCTAATCATGCGGCCCCGGCCCCCTTCTTCTATACGCGTACGTTTCGAAGTGTATTGGAATGCCCGGACAAACGTGTTTTTCGCGGCAATATCCGTTCGGGTTTCTTTCGCCCGTACGGCGAACCGCTTTCGAATTTCTACGTAGACGTATCCGTTCGGGAGAAAAAACCGGCATTAGTCCGTTACGAAACGCGAAACTCGGTCTTAGCGGACGGAATTCGGGATACTTTTCACCCTTGCAACCGCCGCCGGAGGGATGTTGCGGCAATTAGGGTTCGAAACGTACGACGCGCGATATACACACACACACACATATATATCTAAAACTACAGGGGGGGTAAGCGAAATCGTCTCTTTTTACGCCCGGTAATTAGTGAAAAACGGCTTTATCGATACGAGACGACCGAAATGACTAACCTAACCTTATCTCGACGAACCGCGAAAAATATCGAATTTTAGACGCGTACACGGCACGACGGTTTAGTGAGTGCGCGCATACTTCGTCGGATGGAGGAACGACAGCGCTCGGGTCTAGTGGTCGCCGCGGTTGTTTCAGATACCGTAGACGTATCGATCGGACATGTCCCGGCGGTTTGGTTACCGCGTAACGAACGGAGTTTTTACCGTCGTAGGCCGTTTATGATTCGGCGCGCGCGCTCGTTCGTCGTTTCCGGTACGGTTCGAGTCCGTTTTCGAAGCTCGGGTGAAAAACAACAATTCGCGGTACGTTATTGGTATACGCGTTAACGACGGTTAGCGCCGTGTACCCGAAATAAAACACGGTCGCGGTTATTCGCGCGATCGTTAACATCGGGCACACGCGATACTATACGCGCGTACGTTTCGTTTAAAAACAATCGACGTCGCCGCGCGACGGACACGTGTCGTCTGTGCGGGCTCGTAACCGCGTGTGCGCGCGCGCCGTACGCGTACGCGCCTACGGAATAAATTAAAATAATATTTTTTTTCCCCGTCCCGTTATCGTCGCGCGTCGTTGGGCATGTACAAACGTCGGTCGAATAAAAGACGAAAAAAGTGTCCAGACAATTTCCCGTCACAATTCTGTTCGAATGGCCGCCGAAATGTTCGTAATACATATACAGGTACACCCGTCCACGAGTCGGGTATATCCATCTTGTTTCGGGAACGCGTTCGGGCATACCTACGCGTATACGATCCGTGGAATGTGACAGGGTAGGGTAGCATAGGTACGTACGTACGCGAGTCGTTATTAATAGTTATTACCCTCTTTCTCGACCATACACACACACACGGACGGACGGGCGCTCGTGTATATATACGTGAGATGTAGTTAGTAGTAGTAGTGGTGGTAGGACGGACGGGTCGTCGTCGATCGCGATAGCCTTCCGCGTGAGACAATAAACGCGTATAATACCAATTATACGCGCAACGTCGAAACGTTTACGATCGTATAGGTGATTTGTTTTTTTTTTTGTTTTTTTTTTAAAGGTCTTTTTTATACCGAAAATATTACTCTCCGATAGTTAAACAGTATTTATGTTAATGAGATGTGTCGTACACGTGTTTTTAACCCTTTTCTCTGTATTTATAATAAGTGTGTCGTCGTCGTCGGACGAGCGGCGTGTGTTGCCGTCGCCAGTGTACATGTGTTAATGTGTGTGTGTGTAGCGCGCGCGTACGTTTCGAACGTTTTAATAATATCGTCGTCGGCTGTCGAATTTTGTAAACGCGCGGGAAAAGTACGTCTAGTCGTTGGTTTGAGGCGAGACGCCTCGCGGAAAATTATTGCGTACGCGTTTGCGGTCGCAAGTGCGGTATTGTAAACGCGAAACCGCGCGTGCTTCCGAACAAACGCACGCCGTCCGGTTGTTTTGTAGCGATTACATCGGTACGCGTTCGCGGTCGTTTATTTTTAACTGGAAAACGCGCGTCGTAGCGCGCCCAATAAGCGTGTGCAGTACGAACACGTTTCGTTTTTTATCGAATTTTTTTCCGAAAACGGCCGACACGCGTCGACGCCGGACGGCATACGCTCGATCGGCGGGTTGACGTTTACGCCGCCGTGAATTCCGTAATTGTGTCGTCGTCATACAAGCGCCGCGTTTGTCTTTGCTTTCGAACGCGCGTGTTCGTTTCGTCGTACGCCAAACGTCCACGCGATTTTCGGGTTACTAACCATTAGCCCCGTGGCCGCGCACGCTTACCGAATACCACCGATGACGTAGTAAGTGAGCGTGATTGTCGGATCGAAACGAAAACGCGCCCGGCACAATAAGGAACGAATTACGGTCGGCTATGTACGCCGAGCGAGCGACCGACAACATAGGCAGGTTCCCACGGCGTTAAATGCCGTCGGTTTTCGTCGCGCAATAATCTGGCCACCCTCGAACGTTACGTTTACACACACGCACGCACGTTAAGGGAGGTTTCGGAAAAAAATCCCAAATATATACACACACACACGCCTAATCGTAAGCCGTGTGCGTGCCGGCGTTTCGTACTAACCCTAGTCTTTTATATTGTATACGTAATAATAACGTTTCGGGGATTTTCGAAATACGCGTCGGGCCGAATAATTTCGCCGAAACTATCCCGCCGGTCGCCAACGCATTCTTTCGAAACACGTAACGTTTATATTATACGCGCGATTCCCGTCCGACGTCTCGGCGTCCGGCATACGCGGCGGTGCGTCCGTGATGGTGGTACGTATTCCGAATGCCCGCGCCACCGATTTGTCGACAACCGTCGCGACCTACGCCGTAACCCACGGCTACCCTTGTCGGACGGCGGATGGCTAATACGTAATATTAGCAGCGGTGGCTGTAGGGCGCCCGCAGAAAAGGGGTCTCGCGTCGACGACCACCCGTTCCGGAAGGTTTGGTTAGGCCCGGAAACCGAAGTCGTGTTTTCTCGATACGGGACGATTGGCTTTTCCACGTATGTACCGCGGAAATGACGATACAAAAGCGCGGGGCGAAGAAGAATTACGTACGACAATATACGCTAATTGTAACGGTGGGATGGGACGAAACAGTTTTTTTCGTTTACTTAACGACCCCTCGTGCACTATCGTTTCGAAACCACGGGGACGGTCGGATGATCACGATCGTACAAAAATATAAAAAAAACTATCCGAATTGGTCTCCGGGAGCGCTTGATGGCCGTACGAACCAAACGAAACGACGTCGTTCTCGATAAATACGTTTCGATCGTTCGGTGACCAGAAGTCGGCGAAACGAAAAGATACGTTTTCTCGGCGTTCGGCCGTGCCACGTATCGAAACGACGTATATATATATATAGTGGAACGGTCAATCGGTAATTATCGACGTATATATTCGATTACGGGAACCGTCGTTCGCGACGTAATAGCTTTTGGGGTAACGCGCGCGTCATTTCGTCGACGACGGTCCAAAAGGTTTAAATAGGAAAAATGAAAATCGTTCGTTTCGAAAAAGACGCCGCGTCCTTGATGGACGACGAATACGAGACTCGTTAAACCGTACGCGCGGAGCCGTATCGACGTACGGAGCTGAAACGTGAATTAATAAATAGGAACGACTGGAAGTCTTCGGGGATGTGGAAGGCGTATGGAACGAATTAGTGGGATAGAGAGAGAAACCGAACCGAAGAGACGCTTAGAACCGGCCACGGTAGACTCGCGTACGATCGGAGCGAGACGAGGCGTCGGAGAAACGGTTGTGGATACGGTCGCGCGACATTATTGTGGAAGAAGGTAAACGAACTACTACGGACGGGCGAGGACGTTCTTATTAACGGCTCGAAACTGTCGACTAGAACGGAGAATCGGAATGGTGAAACTGCCCGAGCCTACGAGTTCGAAAAGAGGAAAAAACGAAAATCTATCTGGCGACGCGCGGATATACATATATATATATCGCGTCCAGAGCTGACGTTGAGCGATCTTGGTTTAAAAAAAAAACGGACTCTACCATACGTTCGTATATTTATATTACTCGCGCGCGTGTGTGTGCGCGATCGCAAGAAGAGAAACGATTACGACGGAACGTGAATGTGACGTGTTTACGTATACTCGTACAAACACGACGCGCGCACGTTTGTGTAACGTAATAATATTCGTACGTTCGCTCGTCACGTGGAATTTATTTTCGGTAACCGAACGTTTCGCGCGTATACGTGCAAGTGTACACACACACACACACGGGCCCGGCGGCGTTTCAAAAACACAAAAAACAATACCCCTTTTCCTAACGTCCTCGTACCACCCACTCTCGCTAACGACGGCCGTTCGTTGAATAGATCGGTGACGCCGGCAGCCCGACCGTCGTATTCAACGGAAGGCGATTTTCTACCGTACGTGGACGCGGGCGTACGAGAGATGTCGTCCCCAGCGTGTGCGTGCCCGCTCGTATTTAAATACGCGAAATTGAAAAATAGTACGTCGTCCCTAGGCGAACGCGATTTCGGAGCGGCCGGATAATTATTATTAAATAATCGATTACGGTTATTTAACGGATAACAACGTGAACACAACGACTACTATAGTCCGCAGAAAATAGTCGCCCGCGTCGGAAACGAATACGTTTGTTCCGTCTCCGGCGATAATATTATCGCCCGTCCGAACCGCAGGACGTTCCGTTAATAAAACCTATTCGGAATTTTATCGCGTGGGCCGCCCGCGTAATCGCGTTCACTTAGAGGACGTATCGGTATACGAGGAAACATATTGGAAACGGTGTCGACGAGGGCGCGGACCGCGTGTGTACACATTCCGAAAATCGTTTTCGTACGTCCCGACTACTCCGTACAACGTATTTTATTACGTAAGACGTGTGTGTGTGTGTGTAACAATCACGGGTAACCGTGTCCAATTGATTTCTAAACATACGACTTAACCCTCACGTGTATATCATACACGATATTCACACACACACACACACGTGCGCGCGGGCGAGCTAGTAATGAATTGCCATGATCGTCACGGCGAAAACGAGGGCCTTCACAATTAGGGTGCGGATTTTTTCTCGTCGCAATTACAAGCGTACACACACGCGCGTGCGCGAGGTATATATATATATATATACGTATCGCGACCCTGTCCGTATGTGTACATTATTCGCGTGCCATGTCCACCGTCACGCCGTACTATTATACAACACACACACACACACACACACACCCCGCCGTGTGTACGACCCGTAGTTATACGACGCGAACGCGCGCGTACACACGCACGCGGTACAAAGTTTATACCGTTTCACCCCTCCACACACACACACACACGCGCCCGCTCGTAAGTTCTTGTAATCCGCCGCGTCGTCGTAATCGATATTATTTCTCTCTGGGTTTTTTTTTTCGCCTCTTTTCTTTCTACTTTTTTCGCGTTTCCCCTTTTTTGCGCTTTCCTTCCTCGCGTATACTCCCCACACACACACACACACATTCGGACGGTGCGTGTCCCGGACACTGCTCTCCGTGCTCCGCGCGTCCGAGGGCCGGCCGCCTCGGGTGATGGATGCTATCCGAATACTAATGCCCGTGCGCGCGCGTACGTTAACAATAATAATAATATATATAAATCTGGAAACAAATTGACCCTTTGTTCGCCGCGGCGGCGGCGGCGGTTTTTTCGGGGCATCGGTCATTTTCGTTTACAGACCGCACCGCGTTTAACTCCCTAGCCGGCGACAAATCGCCGCGGTCACCGCGAATACAACGGGAAAAAAAAAAAAAAACGTCCCGCGGATATTATGACGGGCGTAATACGGTCGGACGTCGTGCGCGGCCGAGTGAGAAATCGCCTTTTGTCCCGTAATAAGGTCGTCTGTCCGCCGTGTGTGTACATACGAGCGTAACTTTTATACTTGGCACGCACGCGCGCAATGTACGAAAGAGAGCGAAAATAATAATAATAATAAATAACAAACGACCGGGCGACCCTAGTCCGATCGACCGAGAGTATTTGCGGAACGAAACAAAAAAAAAAAAAAATGGGAATTATCTCCGTCGCGGATTTAAACGATATTACGCCGTACGAGAATTCCGTTTATTCCGAATAATTTTCGTGGCTACCAATATACACACGCGTACGCGTGTGTATTCAAACGATCCAGCCAATAATAATTACAACACACCGCGGTCGATCGATCGACGTCAGTTATACGTATACAGCGGCAATGTCGACGAGCTAACCCTTTTTCGGCCGGTAGCTTCGAAATATAAATTTTAAAAAATCGTCGTTTTAGATTTCGAACGTACCGATTTTACCACTACGGCGGACGGGAGGGGGGGACTTAATTTATCCGCCGTTTCGTCCGCCAATGTTTTCTTTTCGTATAGCAGCGACGTTGGCGCGTAGCACTACTACTACTACTACGCGTTTCCGTAGCGAATCTCGTATCCGCGCGCCATTCTGTTTGGCACGTTTCCGCGATGATGTCGATCATTTTTCCAAGGACGCGGTAAAACCACCGCACGCGCGTCTGTCTAGTGAAATTTAGTGATACGTTCGTTTCGAGCTCGGTGTGAAAGTAGGGGGAGGGGGGTTCGTAGTCCCAAAAATATACCTCGAAACGCGTTGGAATCGTTCGCCGATTCGTAGCCGCGTGAATAATTTTGCCGGGAACATTTCACCACCGATTCGCCGTTAAATACCGTACGGTATTTCGGCTGATAATTTCACTCGTTTTCCGAAATCGAACGCGATTTTCAATTTCACCGTCGGCGGCCCCGGAACCGATCGGTAAACGAATACGCGGCGTAATTTTATATCGCGAACCCTACGCGCGTATGTCGCGTCGCCGAGACCGGTACGCTTTTCCGTACGAAACGAATTCGCCGTAGGAGGGACGCGGCGACATTTCGTTGTTTCCGTTTTTCGTTTCGCCCGGCGACGATTGGCGGCGCGCAACGCGCGTACTAATTTCCGTTCCCTAAGCGCGTACGGGCGTGTTGACAACGCGAAACGTTCCGAATCGTGCGCGCCGACCGAAAAACGGTTCGTGTACGTTAATGACGGGAAACTAACCGGCAAAAGGTACGTGGAAAAAACGAACTTAATAACGTCCGAGGTTTTTCGAAAAGATAAACCGTCGCTGGCGTACGACGGCGCTTCCGTGGCTATATTGTCGCGGCCGTAGGGCACGGTACGCCGTCCGTAGTTCGTATCCGAATTTCGTCGGCGACGGGGCCCGGGAAGAGGTCCGCGCGCCGGTGTCGATCTTATCGGGGGCCGAGGTCCGAGAAAAAACGGCGGTCCCGCCCTCGGGACACACGGCGGTGCTCGAACCGGCGTAATCGCTTTCCTTGTCCGGCGCACGGACGTCCCGGGGATATTACGCGGTCGTCGAAAGTCGAAGGAAACGATCCGATCGAGTACGTGCGTGCGTGTGTGTGTACGGTTTATACGTAAAACGCGGCACCGCCCGAGGGTAGGTGCGCGACGGTTAGAAAAGCGAAAAGGGAGAGATTAGAAAAAACGAAACGAATAGCGAACACAGCGAGACGACGACCTCGTGTATACGTCGTAAGTTTAAACGAACGCGCGCATATAAATACGACAACAATACCGTTTCGTTTATCGAGCGCGTACGTATGTATATACACACACACACACACACACACACACACGTAGCTGTAGGGGTTGCGATAGAAAAACTTATCAGATCCGGTATACGTGCGCGCGTGGGGTGACGTTTAATTTCTATAAATTGCCGTCGGAAGTGTGGCAGATTGAGAATTTCTGTTATTTTTCGGGGGTCGACGGGCCCGCGCGTATATCCGATTAGCGACTACGTACGCGCTATCTATTGTCGTCGTTATTTTTAACGCGCCCGCGGAAACGGAACGGACGGATCGATCGGAAGCAATAAAATATTTAAGTCGCCCGCGCCGCCGGACCAAATTGCCCGAAAACTGTCGGAGGGGGCCGATCGTGTAGTATGAAACGTCGTCGCACGACGAGTCACCCGGATCGCATTGTGTACCCGCCGGGTCGTCGTGTCCCGTTCGTTCGGCGACGACGACGCGAATTATTATTATTATTATTGACGCGGCGCGGACGTTATTCGTTCCGGCCGACCGTTCGAATCGAGAGCGGTGCCGAAGTTGCGTTCGCTTTTCTTCCACCCGTCGTCGGCATTTGGTCAGGGCCTTTTTTCCTATTCACTTTCTGGCGTTACGCGCTCGCTGGCCGGAAAACCGTAACAGAGTCGCTTCAGCCCGCCAGCGTTTGTCGTACGAAAAACCGTACGATTAACGACGGACACGGTTTCCCCCTCGACCACACCACTGTCTCGCCCCTATCCCCACTTACAATAAACGTGATGTATAAACGAAACGACACGAGTCCCCTCCGCCAACACGTTTATTGTCCGCGGTGTTTACCGCCTTCCACCTGGCGCCGGCGACTGAACCGGGTACCCTAATTGGACATCCCGTCCAATCATCCGGCACCCGGACGGGCCCGCTACGTGCACACTCCTGACAGTGGATAGGATCCCTGCGTGCAACGTAGCGCCCGTTCTCGCCGTGTCCATAGGCTACGACCGCGGATCCGTCCCATTTTCACGGTCAATCCGGCGTCGAGTCCATCCGTCGCTTGCTCGCCGTCCCGGGTCGCGTCTGAACGTCCGGGTACTTTCCGTCCGCCCGGCCCGGTGGTCTCGGCTAATTAAAGTATAAGAACCGGCCCTGTACTGTGGGTCGGACCGCCGTAACAATAACAGTTCAAGGTGAGTACCACGAGAGGGGTAGAGCCTAACAATTATCTACGAATGTGCCAACGAGAAACGTATTAACCGCGACGTAATTTCGAAAACGACGTTAAGCGGCACCCTTACGAAATATTCCGCTAAAAACGTCGTACACGAAGCCAAAATGATAATAACGCGGATCGCGTAAGGACGAATATTTAAACGTAGAATGGGAAACGACGAGTACGTTTGCTTCAATCTACGAAAATCACGTCGGTGAAAACGCGTACTGCCCACGATTGAATATAGTTTTAATTGTCGGCCCGTGAATGGAGGGGCGCCAACGACCGTTAACGTTCGGTGTTTCGCCGTTTATAAAAACGAAATTTTCGTCCGACAGAAACTATGCGAAACCTCGAAATACGGTGAACGCGACGTCCGACGTAACGGCGGAGTCGTTAGGGACATCGAACGCGTTTCGATCGGCGCTATCGGTTTTACTTTTTTCCGCCGGAGACCGCCAACGAAAATAAGCAAAAACGTCGATCCCGAAGCGACCGGTGTGATAAGCGACGAGTAGACGGCGTTATAAAAAACAAAACGCGGCCGCGTTAAACGACAATTTATTTACCTTCCCCCCCCCAGCGTTCGACGAAACGTTGCGCGAATATATTCGGCGCGTAAACAAAGTACAAATCCGATAATTTTTAATTCGACCGAATCTCAACGGTCGGGTGTATTTCGTTCTTTTCGAATTTCTCGGGTCGGGCGCTACAGGACTATTTTATTCGTTTCAATTGGCCTTCGTCGCGTATTTAATAAAAAAAAAACGGGACAACACGGCCGTGTACGACCGTTACGACGATCGCGTGATGTGCCCGTGCGAGACGCGATATTCCGAGGAGATCGCGGAAGATGTCACCGCGCGCGCGTGCGACCGCGGGTCGCGTGTGAAAGGGAATTAAAAGTGGGGCGGACGAAAAGTGGTATAATAGGTATAATAAGTTGGTAAGGTGAACGACGTGTATAATAAATACGCTCGCGGGACGGAAACGATATACGGTATTAATTATAAGAGTTTTTTACGACTTAAATAACCGCCGGGAAGGACGACGATGAGCGGAAAAAACGAGGAAAAGGGTAGTGGAGGAAAAAATAAACGTCGCGCGCGCTCGTGCACGCACGGACACGCGCTGCAGATATTTTCTACGAGTGCGCGCGCGCATACACGCAAACACACACACGAAAAGGACACGAAAATCAGGAACCATAAAATTGAAATATTTAATAAACGGTTTTCGGGGTAAGGGAGGGGGGATCGCGTGCGTATGTGTGGATAGTTTATTATAATACGCGGGCGCGCGCGCGCGAGAACGACGACGGAATAAATTAATACGCGAGTAAAAACCGAAAAGCGACGAAACGGTTAACTGAGCTTCTTCACGAAAACGCGTTTACGTAGTATATATATATGTGTGTGTGTGTGTACACCGTACGTAGTGGCAGTAAAAA
>JAIPRN010004187.1:0-12279 GCA_025469175.1 Geopemphigus sp. TES_GeoC_2020 | reverse complement strand
CCCCCCCCACACACACACACACACACACACACACACACACACACACACACACACACACACACACACACGTACACTACTCGGGGTCTCTGCGCGCGCGTACACTTTTGCGAATTAATCAACCGGAAAATTCACAACTTCAACTTTGCATGCGTGGCGATCCGGTCTAGAGACGCGGAGGG
This sequence comes from Geopemphigus sp. TES_GeoC_2020, assembly GCA_025469175.1. Classification (NCBI taxonomy): domain Eukaryota; kingdom Metazoa; phylum Arthropoda; class Insecta; order Hemiptera; family Aphididae; genus Geopemphigus; species Geopemphigus sp. TES_GeoC_2020. Next base: position 12,100 of record JAIPRN010004187.1, on the reverse strand, counting down.
ACGGTAGCGGCGGCGGCGATACGTGTAGATAGATATGTAGTAGTATTACGTATTACGTTCGCTACGGTTGATATATAGTCCTTAAAGGGATACTGCTGTTTGTATGTGTACAGATTGGAGAGGAAAAAAGGGCCGTTTTTATTTTCTGGGATTTTATTCCGTCGTCCGTGTGTGTGTGTGTGTCCTATACCGTCGTATACCACCACCCAATAGACGTTATATTCGGTTAGCGAGATGTTTCGTTTGCGGATCGAAAGGCGACGGGAAGAGGATATGATAACTACGGTAAGCGGACGGAAAACCGTTTCGCTGTTTTATGTATCTACGAGCCTATATAGCGCGAAGAGCGAAAGAAAAGTATACGGGAGCCGCCCGCCGCCGGGTTGCGTGCGAGCGTGTATTTTGATTTTTCGCCGAAAACCACACGGGGAAAACGTAGCCGCACAAAAAGGGGAGGTTTTAAAGGGACCATCGTCGTTTCCGATAAACGGAGTGGACGCGTTTACACTAGCCCCGTGTTCGGCGAAACGCTCGTGTTCGTTCAATCCGGACAAATCCGCCGTAGGTGAGACAACAACCAACGTTCGTCGACGAGACACGCACGCGGGCTCGTATTTCGCGTCGTGTTCACCCCGCCGTACCACCGAGACCAGTTGGCGGCATCGTCATCATCGTCCAACACCGTACCGCGGATATTAAAAAAATCGAAACGAACGTGTGTGTGTCGGATGATTGGATCCCTGGTGGTGGTGGACTTGCGTCACGAACGGGTATTCGTGCCTATCCTGTATCCGATGCCATTGTGTACTTTGTTATGTGCGGGGGGGGAGGGGCCTATACGAGAACGCGCGCCTTCAAAATTCGCGCGCTCGACTACCACGTATCCGAACTTTCGTTCGTACTTTTGTGCATTTTTGTTTTGTCTACCGCGTTAGCGTGTCCATTAACATTAACGATGTCGTCGTCCCAACTTTTACCTCTTATGACAACTTCGCTTCCCGGTGCGTAATTCCACATTTCCCCTTCAATTTCCTTATCCACTTTTAAATAGAAAAATAATCTCCATATCTCGCGTCCTCATTTTTTCCCCTTTCTCGCGTGCTTAACGTCCAGTCCGGTTTATTTCCCCGACTTCTTCTCTCCCCTACTACACAACGCGCGTGTTCGCTCCATTCTTAATACTTATTCCGAAATAGCGGCGAACATTTAAATTTCGTTTGTCCACGAAGCTTTCGTTATCTAATTTTGTTTTGTATGTTTTTTTTTTTTTTTGGTTCTCTCTAATTGGTAATTGTGTCGAACTATTATTATATAGTTTATACTAAAAGCTAAATAAAAAACAACGTGCGTGTTATATATTTATATTTCTTTTTTATTATAAAATCCACCGCGAGGGCGGTGTAAAACTCCCGGGTTTCCTCCACTATCGAAGAAAACGACGGCCGGCGCGTATCATCCGTTGGTGTGGTTATTTTCCGACCACCACAGACGTCGGAGCGTGTGTGGTAAGCTCGAGAAATAACGTAACGAAACAACAAAAAAACCGAAACCGTCGTATTTTCCCGAGACGGTGACGACCCCCCGTGTGGTGGGGGTTGTTGGTGGTGTCTCTACGTTGCTAAACGGTTGACGCGTCGGCGAGAGAGATGTTTCAGTTCTCGAATTACGACCGACGACGACGTGTGACCGCGCTTAATGTACACGTCGACCCGTAATATTTTCGCGGTTTCTCACGTTCAATGTTGCGTACGTCGCCTAATACACACGCACAGTATAATCCGCTTATAACAATCTTCGAGGGACCTAAAGAATTACATATCCGAACTTCGTTGTATCCGGAAGACAAAAGAAATCGATTTATTTCAACTATCGATTTATTAATTATTTAACGAATACGCGTATAATTATACAAACCACGTTATTATATATTTATGAAAAAAATGTACGTAATATTTGAAAAAAAATCGGTTATAGTACTTCGTATATAACTGGAACAATACGATTTCTCGACAAAATATTTTTTAACGCCCCGTCGTCTATTTCCGGCGTATTGATATCGCCCGTTTTAACGAAACAACGGTACGTACGTTTGATCAATTGACGAATACATTTCCGAAATGGACGGTGCCTTGTGTGTACCAATGTCTTCCGTCTAGTCGTCAGTTTGGTTATTTATTTCGTCTTCGCGTTCAAAATAGAATTGACAATTTTTTCGCTGGTCGAAGGTCGCTGGTTAAATACACGCGCATTTAAAGATAATCTTCGTACCGGAAATTAAGACACGAAATCCGATTTATCCGTTATAGGCGAATAACCAATTTTTTATTTAAAAAAATCTGTATTTTAATTATCGCCGGAATATCCGACTAAAGTGACCTACGTGAGATATTAAACCAACCGAATACACGGCTGGGAATTGGCAGATTCGACTGTAAGGGACGGCCGTTGGTTTTTTTTTGAGCACGCGCGTAATTCGTACGGAATCTCCTCCGTCGGTTTAGCGGACGAGAGTGAGCGCCAAAATCCGTTTCGCGGCGTGCCCCGGCCGTCGTGTAGATTACCAGCGGTGGTGGTACCCCGTGATGTCTTATCATTTACTTTGCGGACGATTCGTCACCGGAATAGTAATTGTTCCGCGTCCACGACGTACTCGACGGGACGGCCGCGTACAATTTATCCGACACGTTCGCACCACCGGGGACACTCTTATCGATAATATTCTGCGTGCATATTGTTTCGATATTTATCGGTTAACTATTCTGTGATTTTGCGTTTTAACGGTCACCATTTAAAACGTATTCTATTCTGCGATACTTATTAGAATAAGCGAAAATTGATTTACGAAAACATATTTTTTTCTGGGTATGGTCGTACCGATTTTCCTCCAGAAAGATGGCGAATTCGTTAGTTCACATTTCCCTTCTCACATAATTCAGTATCAGTGTCCATTCTGATTAATCTATTCCGTGTTCTCGTAATATCGACGACGGACCGTTTAACGGGGGGGGGGGGGGGAAATCGTATAGGACGACGCGTGACAAATGAATCGCCGTAAGCCGGCGCAACCGACCGGTTGATGGAGTAGTGTGTGTGTACGTACGTACACCTATATCTCTATAACCGTTACGATAAAGTTCTCCGGGCCACGTAACCGCCGCGCGTTTTAACTTGCGACGGCCGCCCAAGACACCCTTCGATTAATAGCCTCGGGAATTTGGCCACGTCGTCGGTAACACCTGCGCCCTCTCAAAGTCGTACGCGAGAATAATCGTGTGGGCGGTTTATTTTCGTCGAATGTTGTTGGGAACGCCAAGACCGTCCACACTTCATACGCCTCATCGTTCCGTATCGTGTCACACCGCCTAATCTCTGTGCCCCATATCGCGGATGCTGTCTGTTCTCAACGCGCGCGTATTCCTAACCTCGCAGTTAACTAAGCCCGAGGAGTCGACGAGAATCGTGTACCGCGGTTCGTATAACCGCGACCGGTGTGTTTTAACGTATCGGTTGTTATGGACGTCTCCACAACAAAAATGATGTAAAGAAAATAAACAACAAATTAACGTACACTATATTTATTAAACATTCACCGCGAAACAGAAATAATTATGTCTAATACTAAATATTACGGAAGGTCTGACCAATGCTCTGACAAACACCACACACTCGATGCTCTGCAAATATCACACTAACTAGATTTTCTGAAACGAGGCACCATCGAAAATTACCAAGGATTTCTTGGTACTTCGTATTGTTTGTTCATAATGCTCGATAGTGTCTAATAATTTCTATATAATAAAATATAACTATAATCGTTTCGTTATAGGAACGTTTACAATTATTATATAGAAACAACTACAATCATTTAAATAAAAACGGTTACAATCGTATACAACTATATTATAGGCAATTATAATCATTTCCACATAATAGCGTTCATAACACGGTGTTTACGTTCGTTTCCCGTTTTGTTTACGAGATCTCGCCGTGTTTGTTGCGAGTGGTTGTCGACGTTTTAGGAGGAGAGGACACCGGTCGCTTCTCGCCCTCGGCGCCATTTATTATAATCTACGACGTGTAAAAATATCCCTTCGACGACGGCCGTTCGAAACGACTTGTCCACTACGCGGCTATCGATTTAATATAATACGCGGGGACCGTTTTGCTTTTACGAAAAAACCAATCGCCGGTCGGTCGCGGTATCGTGTTGGGCTATTGTTGACGGTAAACCGCGCGATAATTTATTCGCCCGGGAAACATTCCGCGTCGTTACGTGCGTTACACGCGTCAGTCGAATAGAGCTTCCGAAAACGACGATATTGCCCACGTGCCGGTGGTAATTGTACGCGCGTTCCGCCAACGAATTTCCGTTTCGTCGTATCATTACGTACGGGACACGGAGCAATTCTCTCGGTCCAATCGTCGCTTTCCGTGTAACGCGCGTTTCCGCAATAACATTTACCCTAAAATAATACGAAAGCGTCGTGCCGCATTCTTTCCCTGTCGTCCGGATACGTCGCCTACCTACCTTTTCGCGTACATTTACACTTTAATCGTATACGATTTCAAAAGCGTTCGTTCGTCATTGTTGTCCCGGTTCAAATACCTGCTCCGATTTCTCCACGGCGACGGACAAATTTGTCGTCTACACGCAGATTCCGTTTTTTTTTTCTGTTCTCGGCGCCCGTTTCACTTAAAACCGAGAGGTTATTTAGCGCCCGTCGCTCGACCGAAACCTGGTCATATCGACCTGGTCGTTAGAACTGTTTCGCTAAACAATAATCATTCGCGGGCGGTTCGTGTCTAAGTCGTCGTCGTGTTTCGAAATTCTCTCCAAATCTCTCTACCGGATTTTCAAACATCGTCGATTATCGATATTAACGGTAAACAACGAACCCCCCGACGTATTACGATACCGTCTCCTCCCCCCCCCTAATACGTACGAAACCGCGCGTAAACGTTAACCATAGTGACGATTACGCGGATGATATCGCGTGTGTGTGTTTATCCGCGGATAACGAACGACGGCGTCGCCCTCCGTTTTCTTCTTATGCCGGCGGAACGGATACGGCGATTAAAAAAATGATACGCGCGCGCTCGTTTCGATCGCTAGTGTGTGGGACCGCTTTTTTTACTCGACGGAAATAACGTAACGACGCTTATTATAATAACGCGCGCGTTTTTTTACGCGTGTCGTCATATAATATCGTCGGATCCCGCGATAAGCGATTGGAAAAAAATCATCCGGCAAACGACGCGGCGCCGGTGCTTATTATTATTGTTCGCGTACGAACCAATAAATAGGAGGATACCATCGCCCCCCACGCGCGTCGTGTATATTATTATATTACGGGACGTGTCTCGTCAAACGGCGCGCCGCGATACGACGAAAAATTTCGGTCGGCGTTTTCGGGGAATATAATAATAAAACGTTAAAAATCCATCGGCGGGGGAACAATAGCTACGGGCGACGATCGATCGCGCGCGCGTTATTTAATAAATAAAGCGAAAACGTGTTCGTAACGAATTATCGTGGAAATCGCGGCGACGTAACGACGTGCGTTGGTGTGGCGTACCTTCCCGAAACAGATCGCCAACGCGGGTGGTTCTCGTACGACGATATTTTCGGTGAATAAATCGCGCGCGGCCGACGATTTTGCGCCTAAAGTCGTCCGTTTCCTTCGGGCGGCGGTCACGTTGATGTTTCGACGACGATCGTTTTCCTTTACTCGGATGTCGCCGTTTCGATTTTTCTTCGCCAACGTACGTGCGCGCCGTGTAATTGGATTAGTTTTGGCGTCCGTGTTAATATTAGACCGATAGAACGGGCGGCACGCGTAAAGTTTGGTTGGAGCGAGCGGCGCACGCGAATAGGAAATTCTCGAGAATTAGTTACGACGTCGGTGGAGGGCCCCGCGCGTGTTTGGCTCGTTCGTTACTAAATTTCTCGTATATTTCGCCGCCGTACGTATTTACGTTCTCGGATTCGCCACATTTTAAACAACTCGTCCAAAACCTAGCGGTTCGTTGCGCGCGTCGAAAATTTCAAAAAAAAAAAAACAATCCGACCACCAGACACTCGCCGATCGATTTCACGTTCCGACTTCACCAGCCACCCACATCATCTACCTGAATAATACGCGTTTTTTTTTTTAGTGGCGAGCGTCATCGATGGGTGATGCGGAGGAGGGTCGCGTTATCGGAATCTAAACCACCGTGTACAGACGGGGAGTGGCGACTTAACAGTGTAGTGTACACTCGGTTATTGCCGCGCGCGCGCGCGTGTAAACGGACGTGTAGTTACCGCGTTGCTGCGTAAGTGTGTAGTCGTCTCGCGCGATGATAATGAAAGCGTATAAAGCGCACCCGTCGCTTTTAGTTCCGCGCCTCTCGTTGTTCCCTCGTTAAAGTTTAATTACGCGCGTCCATTAATACGTTTAATAAATTATTCTCGCGACTTTTTTCATTAGGCGCGCGCGCGTATTGCCGTCCTTATTACCGGCGCGCCGTAATGGAATAATAGATTTGCGCGAACGTACTACTACTACTACTACTACTTAGACGCGTGCATTATGTATACGCGCGACGGCGTTTTTTTTTTTTCGTAGCTCGCGATTTCGCGTTAACCCTCGTTAGTAGTAGCGGAAGGGGGGATCGTTGTTACACGATCGGCCCACGTTCGTTGCTTAATACCGAGCCTACGTCTGGTGGCGGACATACGCGAGAACAAAACTCGAACTTATTTCGCCGCGGTATTTACGTTTTGTGTAACGTGTCCGGATAGTGGTGTAGTAGTATTCTCTCGCGAAAGGTGCCGGGAGTTTTCGTCGTTTATATATCCGACGAATATAGAATAATCGTTTTTATCCGGCGAGTAAAACGTTTTCTGGTTTTTCGTAAACTACTCGCGGGTATACAGTAGCGTAGTACGACGTTCACGAGACGTGTTCAATAAATAATGTACTAACGTTTTATTACCAATTGCCGACTTACGAATTATTTAAACGGATCGCGGTTCAAAGTAGTGTCGGTTAGCTTTTCAATACAACCCGACGGTCTTTCCACTATTTGGAACGCCTTCGAATTTCCTCCATAGCTCGTAGGTCAACTCTTGTGTCGCGTTACGGATAGTCGAACCTATGGAGGGTACTTCTCGGAGACGAACGAAAAAAATCCCCCAAATCCAAGTATTCGAAACGATTTTCGATTCGTTCCTCCCCCCCCCGGACGTGTGTCTGTACAACGACGTAATGTATTCTACGCGTTCGCCGTATAAAATAAGCGCAATTTTCTCGTACCGCTCGAGCCACGGCGACGAATAGCCGCGCGCCATCCATACGCGGAGTCGTCTCTATATGGAAGGGAGGGTGGCTGTAAACGAATGACGAACGGGCGCAAAATAAACGTCGTTCGTTTATCCGGGCCCGGGAAACCAAGCGCGCCGCGCGTAATAATTATAAGTTCCACGTACTTTTGTCGTTTACGTACCGATGGACGCGGTTAAAAGAGGAGCCGACGTGTTTCGTCAATTTTACTCGCTTAATATTTAAAAACTAATTTCGCGAGGAAAAAAGATTTTCCCTAATATTTTTTTTTTAGTAGAAAACTCGACGTTTTTTTACCAGACCACTCGGCGTGTGTCCGCTAACCGACGGCCGTACGTCTGTATATTCGGTTATTCTCTTAAAATTCTTATCGAAAATAACCTCTCGTTACCACCACCCCGTCGTCGTCATTACGCGCCTCGGCGAAACGTGTAAATACCGCCGGGAACCGAGGAATATCGTCGCGCGTCCGAAGTGCGACCACTATTAAAACTCGACAAAGGCTATAACGAAAAAGATGGTCGAAAGTTTCGCGTCATATATTAAACGCAGTAGTTGGCTAGTTGTTCGTCTCTTTTTGTCCGTACGCCGCGATTAATTATGGCGCGAGGAGGAGGGGTCCACGTTTCGTAACCACTCGACGTCGTGTTCGCGTTTTTCGGTGGCCGCCGTCTTCTCGTTTTCGACGGAATAAGAAACTAACCGCGATATCGTTTACCGCGGGTTCGTTACGTTTTTCAACCTCTCCCCGGTAAAAAAGACACGATTCGCGTAATTATTCGCTCGAACGCGCGGGGTTTCCTTTAGGCGCTCTCGGTTTTTTTTTTGGAACGTCGCCATTCCGTTGTTACTATATAAATCTCCGAATCGTCGGAAACCGACCCCCCGGGGGGGGGGTGCGAGGTTATCTGCCGCGCTTTATTTCCGAATCACTAAAAGACGGCTACGTATTTCGTCTATCGATCACGTTAGTCGCGTTGAATTTGTCGAACACTTGACGCGTCGCTCTGTCCCTCTTTTACCCGTCGGTTATACACGGTCGCGCTATTCGTGTACGACGTTTCGGACGTACGTGTTCGACAGTGTGCCGACCGGCGTTTATTATATCGAAAACGAACGCGCTCACCCCCCCTCCTTCCACTAGTTTTTTCAATACGGTTTTTGTGCGTCAAATCTACAATTTCGTTCGCCGACGGGCTATTATTCTCTCGGGGTAATTTATTCCGCGGCTGTTCGGTGATTCTATATTTCCTATTATCGCGCGCGGCCGTCGTATTTAAATAATACGATTCCGGGGGCGGGGGAGGGGGTTCAAGTTCTCGGCGATTTATTGGACGGGCGCGCACCTATTACCGTATCGTCGTCGTTAATGATTTATTGCACGAAGACGTATCTAACGAACGGCTGCTGTCCCTCCGGTCGTGTGTTGTTATCATCATCATGGCGTTGGCCGGCAACGAAATACACCCGTCTATAAATCAACGTTCCCCGTAACGTTCGCTCGGGCAGCGAAAATAACGTTCGGCGATCCCGTAATTACCGGACGAGTTCGGTTAACGCCGAAAACGAATATGGACGACATTTGTCGTAATTTGTGCCCGTTCGGCAGTCGGGGAGGACATTTTCAGGACAAAAGCGATACGGGATGCGGGGTCACGTCTTGTCCAACGAAAGTGGAGGGTATGTTGTGTTTTGTAACGCGCGGCGGTCGACGCTGTTGGCCGTATCCGTTGACGCGGTGATTTCTCGGCAACGGGCCCGGCGTTTCGAGTTAGCCCCGTCCCCGGGCGGATAGCCGACGAAGACGACCGGGCGCCGCCGACTGTTTGAGGTCGCGTCGACTATATATATATATATATATATACTATCGAAATTCGTCGGGCGGAACGTTCGCGCGCGCGAGAGGGTAATATAATTTCGGGACGCGAGAGTGAATCGTTCCGCAGCGGCCAGGGGAGCGCTGCCTCCGGCGCCGGGACGGATTTAATGAAATTCCGGACCGCGAACGATCACGCGTCCCACGTCTATACACGTATTTATGTACTCCGATCAAAGTGTTGCTCGCCAAACGAATTTCGTCGCGTGACTTTTGATGTCCTCTTCACGTACGTGAATACCCTGGCGATAGACTTAGTCCCGCCGGATGGGGTCTTCGCGACGAAGGTGTACGTATTTCCGTCGACGTATAGTCGTACCGCGTCTCCGTCGTTTTGTTACGAAAATGTCCGAACGTAATCGCTCCCTCCTCGCCGCCCTTTTCGTTCTGCGCACGTATTACGACGCCCGACGGGTGTCTAATAATTATTGTTCCGTTAAAATATTTCGGTAGGTTCGTCCGTGCCGAGTTTCCGGTATTTTTCGAACGTAAAACCATACGCCGATTGGCTGACGAAGGTGCGCGCGCGCGCGTTTTGTACTCAAAACGTTGTCGCCCCGAACAAGACCATTATTGACGGGGTTGGTTCTCGGTAGTTTCGCCGTCAGTTGTCGACAACGCGCGTTATCCACGCGTATTTACGCGCATAGCCGACAGCGGCGGCGTAGGTTTTAAACGATCCGAATTCCGTTTAAGTCTCGAAACATAAATAAAGCCCGCGGGCTACGGTGTCGGGAGTGGGTGGGACGGGAAAGAGGGGTCGGGGACCATTGTATATTCGTCCCAGAAATTATCCCTCGTGACAGCTAGTGTGTGTGTGTGTGTTGTACGACGGTACGTAATACACACTAATCAGCGGGGTCGGATTACATTGGACGAGCGAACCGTTTGTGTAGTGTGTATAGGCTTTTGAAAAGTACGCGGTATAGTATTTATCTTCGCTTTGCCGCCCGTGTTTCGGAATTCCGTGCGCGTTCGCACCTCCCCCCCCATATTCCTCTCTATCCACCGGGCGTCGTCGTGTGTACCCGTCTGAAATTCGAAAGACAATCGTTGCCGAGACGCCGAGTCCCGCTTACCTTCGTTTACGATCTCCGATTCCGCGTTGGCGGCGGATGTGTGTAGCGCACACTCGGCCGGTGTGTAGTGTATCTACGCGTTACTCGTCGTAATTGTCGTGTCGATTCGGCGCCGAAGTGAACTCGAGGGATCATTTCGACGTCACGGTTTACGAAACGTTCGACGCTTACGCGGAGGACTTTTGCGTTGAAATCGCGGTCTCCGTTTTACGGCGAACGGAATATCGCGTATCCGTCCCACTTTTACACTCGTAAAAGCTATTATTGTTGCCCCCCCCCCCGTAGGGCGCGTCGGTTTCATTCGGAACACACGGCCGTGCCCCCTGCCACGTCGTTGTTGGCGAGACGTTTTTGAATACGTAATTTGTTCGCCGAACGGTAAGGTACGACGCCGGCGCCACTATTCCGCGTACACCTCCTTCTGACACATACACACAGTGGCGTACCGTGACCTGAATTTCGGTAGGGGTTACTTTTTGAATAAATAAATCGGACACCGTTATAAACTTTAATAGATCGTTCGTTTTTAATTAACGCGTTTGTATTATGTATCGAAATTTAGAAATATTCCGGTTTTTCGTTATTATCGAGTAAAAATATACGTCTCGTAAGAAATTTTTTCTAAAAATTTTCGAGAGGGGCTTTTATCCCTTCCTCCCCGTGTACTTCGCTGTAAGAGGAACGGACGCCGCGCGGTAACGATTGTGTATCGCGCAATTTACCTACTACGGTCGCTCGTCTCGTCGTCGTTCCCGCCAATCGTCCCGATTTTACAAACCACGAACGTGAAATATGAATGGATCGCTGTCGATTATTTGTGTAGAGAGACGTTCGGGAGTCGCGCGGTTTTTGGACGGCCAGTCGTGTGTGTGTGTGTGTGTGTGCGCACAACGGTGGTTGGTCAGACGGACAAACAAAAGCCGACGATATTCTTCTTCTTTTTCCGTTCTCGTTAGTTGTCCACCATCGTCCGTCGAACGACCAAATCCCTTCGTACACAATTTATTCGTTCGCGTAGTTCCGGCCGTTCGCGTAGTTCCGGCCGTTCGCGTTTTAGCGATATCCCTAAATAATCGTTTATCGCGCCCGCGCGCGTAACGTGTCGCGTAATGTACACAATTTGTATACGCCCGTGTGCGTGTGTGTACGCGTCTACGAGATAAATATGCCATTGATTCGCACACACGCGCAACACACGAATACTTTTGTATACACACACACACGCACGTATATATGTGTATTTTAATACGACACGCGCGTGTATAAACGATACTACTATAACCCGACAGATTTGTGCTCGGCGTTTTGGGTCGAAACGAATCCATTCCGGCGGACTAATCAACTAATTCGTGCGGCCGGGACGATAAATCGTGTTATACCGACCCGGACACTTTGGCGTCGAATCAAATCGCGGAGCGTGGAAGGGGACCGGAGAGGGGGGGGTCCGTGTCCGTCCGTGACCCTTGCGACCGCCGTTTTCGCCCTTCTTTATATACACTGCGCGGGGATTACGGTTAGGATATATAATAGTATACGCGGGCGCGCGCGTACGTGTATCATCGGGCCAAGAGGAATGGCGGCGCGTTCCGTTACGCGTAGGAGACGGCGTTACCCGTCGTGTGTGTGTGTATATGTGTACTCCTCCGAGACGCGGAATACTTTATGGGTGCCAAAAAACGGACGTCGTTTTCAAAAGTCCTCCCCCTCGCCCACCTATAGGCCCGAAAATCGTATCCCCTCCCGGGTCGCCGGATTTATACGTATCCGAACGTTTCGGCGGAGGTCGGTCGTTTATTTTTTTTTTTTTTTTTTTTTTGTTG
>JAIPRN010004186.1:0-16516 GCA_025469175.1 Geopemphigus sp. TES_GeoC_2020 | reverse complement strand
CTCGTCCGTTTTTCTTTTTTTTTTTTTTTGATAAAAACGAGCGCGCTTTGAACCAAGTATGCGCCGCCGACGGGCGAAATATAATCGTTACGAAATCCGCCCGGGGCGCTATTGTTACGAGCCGTATAAATAACGGACCGACCGACCGACGACGTCGTCGTCGTCGTCGGCAATTTCGGCCATAAGAAATATAAACCTAACGGAAAAAAAAAAAACAATACGAACCGAATAAAACGCGTCGCGGTATAATAAACTAATATATAGCGCGCGTCGTGCACCCCCCGGCCGCGTTAATTCTATATTATTACTGTTACTACGAAGGGGCAAAACAAAACCGTAGAAACGACACGTAGACGCTAACGCGAAAAAAACCGGGAATTATTTATATTTTCGTAAATATATTTAACTCGCGTGATTTTCCGCTCTATTTCTTTCGATTACTTCGTCCGTCTCACCGCCGCCACCGAGTTATCGTCGACCGGCATCGGTTTTTCGACTGTCCGTCTACGTCAACGCTCCTCCCGCCCGCTCGGTACCATACGCGTGACGGGGAAATGATTTTTAAAATAGAACGTTTTCGACGACGGCTGACCGCGGAACGCCATCAGCCATCATTGAACGCGAAACGGGCCATTTCGACCTTTACAAACGGACGGGTAGCGCGAAATCTAAAAAAAAAAAACAACCGTAACCTCAAATCGTCGTGTTCGATCAACGGTAGTGTTCGGTTACCCAGTAACTGGTTCTATCGAAACGTTGACTTTCGGTTGGGACAGGACAACGGTGGTTGGTGGCTAAAACAAAGAGGCCGGCGAAAATAAAAGAAATAAAAACGGCGTCCGTAAGCGCGCTAATTCATTTTCGTCCGACAGAACCGGCCGTCCCCGAAAACAACGCGGCCACGACGCCGATTTTTTAATACTCGCGTCGACGATCCTCCTCCCGACCCGCCCAAATCCAAACGCTAAAACATTTCGTACGCGCGCAAACGACGTAGCGATAAAGTCCCGAGCTTTTCGATAAAAATACCTAACGTAATCCCTAGAGCACTTATCCCTACGCTGCGCAGCGGATAACCACCAAAAAACCCCACGCCGCGGATACGCACCATCGCGCGGTTTTTTATTCGAAGAATTCGTCGGGCGATCCCCGTATCCGATAGAAGTTTCACGCTCGCGGTTTCCACAAAACACCTCCGGAATAACTCTACTATCGGAGGTTTTTTTTTACATATTTTCGTAAACGGTCGTTATAATATTTAATAAAAATTCCGGAACAGCGGGCGACGAGTTCGATTCTTTTGTCGAAATGAAATTCGTTTTCCGTTATTGTATATAAATTATTTTTCGTTAGATTCGCCGAAATGAATTGCACGATAAAGTTTTAACAAGAAAATAAAAAAGTTCGTTTCTACCCGTGTACTTTGTTTGTAATACGTAATCGAACGTACGTGATTCATATTTCGTTCGTACGTATGTTTTCACATATTTCGTTATCAAGCGGAGTTTTCGTTAATGTGTTCAACGAAATTTTATTTCGTTTGTATTTGAACTAACCGTCGTGACTTTCGTTGTTCATACGGTAACCGGTCTACTTAGTTTCACACGGAACTGAACCGATTAGATTGGAAATCATTTTCGTACGTTTCGAAACGGTTTTAATTCGTTTTTCGTATTTCGAATATATATATATATATATATATATATATTCGTTTTCTTATCACGTAATCGCCTAAACGGTTTCGCGCCGTAAGTGAGAGAGCCGAGCGGTTTTTCGCGCGACGGAACCGGCGATTCCCTCCTCCCCCCCTCGTTGTATCTTTATTACCGTAATAAATTTATATTAGCCGCCGGTCGTAGCGATTAGAAGGGACGTTCGGGATTAAAAATTGCTGATTATGCGTCTCCACGAAGGCAAATGTTTACCGCGCCCCCCTCATTCGGTGTTCACCGTGTAATTTTATCGAACGCTAATTACCTGGGAAATATTCGCCGGATTCTAAAAATCAACATCCGTATATTTCTCGCGAAAATACGTTCAATATACACGAATTTATAATTAAAATTTCGTACGTCGCCGCGCTTAGAAGTCGAATACGTATAGAACGGAATGCGCGAAACACTCCGAACGACAAATTTTAACGATAAATAATTAAACGAATCTTCTTCTTCCTTCCCTTATTTTCCCAGCTATTTGGGATCGGCCACCTTGGCTCTCCACACTCCATCCGATCTCCCACATCGTTTACACATACACACCAGCTGTTCTCATATCACAACTCAATCACGTCCAACATTCACTTCGGTCTTTTACATCCTCCTTCCGCGCTCACTCCCATAACCGTGCTTACTGCTTCCGAAGCTTTTCTCTCTTCATAACATTACTAATAAAAACTACGTCTACTCACCCTCATCCGTACTCGACGTTACTCCTACACGTCCTCTTATATATTCGTTTCTTATCTTCTTTCGTCACCTCTCCCCATCCTTCCCATTCATCCGTCTAAGCGTTCTCAAAATAAACGAATAATCAATAAAAAAATAACCGAAAATTATACCCGCTATTATTCCGATTGGGAAAAATCACCCTCTACCACGGGGCGTAATAATTTAGCCGAATCACGAAACGTGCGTATCGTATCGTTCAACGTTTAAACGGGAAAACCGAAACGTTCCGAAAACGAACGCGTTTCGAGACGGTTTATTCTTCCATACACCGCCGCCGCGGGACGCGAAAACAGGTTAGAAATAAAGCGCCGGGTTGTACTACTACCGTTTCGAGCACCGCGCCACTTTCATCCCCGCTAACGAAACGTATTCGCGTGGATTCCTTTTTAATTTCCAGCCCCGCGTTGTTCCGGTAGATAGTATTTTTACGTTCCCCGCCAAACTGTCCGCGTAATACATTACGCGATTAAGTGCGATAACCGTACCGCGTAACCGGAGATAAAATTCCGGCCCAGTTTTATGCCGAAATCGCGGGCGTACGTAAACCGCGGGTCGTTTAATTACGCTAGACGGGAAAAAAACACGACACGACAATTTCGTTACCCGAAACGCGCGCGTCGGTCCGCGTAAATCGATACGGCGAATTCGATTATAACGATTAATATTCCGTACCGTTCGTTTTCTTCGCGCACGCCGTACGAGACGGTACCGTGACGTCGGAAACCGTCGTAATTCGCGTTCGGACACGAATCGTTCGTTAGTCCACCACACGCCGAACAACCGACACGGGATACAGGCGACAAAACCTTTGTCGGTCCACGCCGTCGCCGCCAACTCCGGGGAAATCGTTATTGTCGTCATTTCGTTACACCGTCGGCCGGGTTCGCGAACGAGTGCTCACATTCGGTTTTAGGACTATTATTCGTTCGCGTAGTAATCGTACCCGTCGATTCGTCCATCATCGAGAAAAATATTTGGTAGAAAAAACGGTCTCAGTAAACCGTGTTCGGAATACGTGTCGAAAATACGTTCGGTTTTGTTTTCGACGAAAGTATCGTATAGCGTCGTGTTGGACGAACGCGCAATAATATCGAATGGTGTACGACCTACGTGTTTCGTCGATACAAGCCAACCGCTTCTCGTGTTTGTCCGTTTTGAACGGTCGGCCTCGTATAATTCGCGAAAACCAACGCGCGAATAAAATAATCGCTCGTCGATAAACGAAACGCCGTTTTGTAATTTTAATGCGACGGGCGGCCGCGGAAACTGTCAAATTCGTAACGTAAATAACGACGGCGGGCGTGCGCCGTGTCAATACGCTATTTACTCGGGCCGCTTTGTTTGCGGAAGACCCGTCCGGATTGAAAAAAAAAACCGTTATTATTATTTCATCGGCGTCCGTTTCGCGGCAAACATCCGAAACCGATCGACGCGTAAACGGCCGTTCGCCATGATTTTCGAATAGTTGTCGGCCGTTCGTGTTTGCCCCGGGCGATCGTGTCGACGACACCGATGTACGATATACGTATCCACATTGGACGGATCTTGGCAACTCTAGATCAACACTATCGTACGATTTTCGCGTGAAACCGGTCGCGTTGTTTGGCTAACCTGAAGCGGTGACGACAAAACGCGATCATTTATCGACGCGTGTTCGGGAATCGTGATCGACGATTTCCAAAAACAAAAAAAAAACGTCGTACTCGACCGCCGCCTTTATTTACTCGACCGTCATTTTCGGCGCGTATTTCGTTTTTACAAAAAGTATCAACTCGCTAAATGTACTAACGACCGAGTTTCCTTATTCGTTTTCGGCGCCTTTTAAGAGTGCCGTTTGAATCCAAACAGCGTACACGGTTAGAAAAAGAAACGTTTTTTTTCCCGATTCTGTCGCGAACGGTCTCGAGTGTACCGAGTTGTTGTTCACGAAATACGCCGTTTTAAAAACGTCCGTAAACGGTTCGCGAAATGCCTCGGTCGATGTATACGTACGTTTATTGTTTTTGGAACGGACGCTCGAAAGAGGTGAAATCGATCGCCGGACCCATTTAGCCGGTGAACGAACGGCGAAAACGTCGTAAACGGTCGAGTGGTCCGCGGTGTTAATGGACGAGAACAATGGAAACGTAACAGCGACGATTGTCGTCGGTACGGCAATAATAAAATAACGCGCCGTCGTAAATTGTCGAATAATATACCAATATAGGCGCGATTCGGTGCGATTAGATTTAGAATATAAATTTTTCGTATTTAATTTTTACGTTTTTTCAAATTCGTAGTTTTTTTACTTTTTCGACAGGTTTTAATTGTCGTCGGATAAAGGATGGGGCGACTCAAATTGAAGATCTCGACGAGACAATGACGTAAAGAAAACGCGAATCTGTTGAACGAGACAACGCATTTCGCGTTCACGCTGGTCACCGAATAAACGTCAAAAATGAAACTGTCCGAACGGTTAAAAGAACGGAAACGTAACAGCGAACGTAGCCGTTTGCGTCAGGTACGGCAATAATAAAATAAAACGCGTCGTCGTGCCGTACGGGAATTCGGCGATCCGATGGAAACGGCTCTTTCGCCTTCGTGTCCGTCCGTTCGTCACACGCGCCCGTCCTTCGATAAATGCCGCACGGTGACTGTTGTTGAATTTCGCGTTTTCGTTACCCCTCCGTTCCGGGCGCCTTATTATATTTTTTCGTATAGACCTTTACTTAATCGTACGACGGTAATTCGTTTACGTATCAGTCGCGTCCAAAATAGGTGGCCAACCTCCTCCCCGATTTTGTACCGGTTCGAAAACAATAATTACGATAATTTCGTCGGGCTAGTTGGACGGGAAAATTGCGCTTACAATCGGCGGCCCGTCAATTAGACGGCCGTGTGTCCGTCGTAAACCGGGAAGAGTTTTACGATCGTTTCGAATTTCTATTTTCGGATTTTTCGTTCCGTCGGAGCGCACCACGGCTCGATATCATCCGACCGAGCACGTCCGGATTTGCGTCCGTCCGGTTCGGTTTAGCCGCGCGTCGCGACAATTCTTCCGTAATGCGTCGCCGGGATGGCAGGGAATGTCTCGCGGCGCAATCACGCGTGACAAACGAACAAATCCGGCGTAATAAATATCGCGGCGGATGGATCGGTTTAAAGTCGACGGCGCCGTTGGCCGAATAAGAACGCCAGCAACGGACGGTTGAGAAACGACCAGAGGGCGGGGAGGTGCGCGTGTTGCGCCATCGTTTGAAACGTAAATCGATTACGGCGGAACGTTCGGGACACGGCCCGTTCCGCCGTTCCTTGTACGACAGAAACCCATCGGAATGTTCTCGAAAAATTGCCGCCCGAAATATATTCGCGGCTCGACGATACGATCCCGTGCCGGTAATTCGGCGTGTCAATGTCGGCGCGGACCGAATCGAATTGTTTCGGTACCCGAGGGGCGGAGATTTCGGTAAAAAGCGTTACGCTTACGATCCGGTCGGTGGCTTTATTTATATGTCTAACGGGTGGGTGGGGGTAGGGACGAAACCATTTTCGTAATTGTAACGTAATCGTATTGTCTTCGTACGAGAACGTAACCTCGGACGCGAACGTGTACACTCGAAATCCACGCGGGAACGTTGAAATCATATTTCGGGCCTTTCGACGGTTAGACGCGTAGCGCGTGTATGATAATCGAAATCCGGTATTTTTGTTCCGTAGACGGGTAGGTTAGGTAGGTCGCCAAGCGTTTGTTTTCACCATTTTGTCGCCTTCGTTGTACGTTCACGCGTATACAAATTGGACGTCGCGTGACGATTACGTAGGTTACGCGAAGTGGCCGCCGTCGATATTTAAGCCCGTGCCACCCTTTCTGAATAGGAATCGCTGTCCAACTAACGCTTTATGGTCGGACTTGCGCCGTTCGAAATTTTTAATCTAGAAAAAAGGAAATTAACGGAAAACCGCCCGTCGCTTCGACATCAGTAATAGTTTTTTCTTTTTACACAGCGGTCGTGACAACTACATCGAATAATTCGTAAACGCGTATTTCGGACGTACCGCCGTTTCTTTTCGTCGAAACTTTCGAAATTGTTCGTACGTTGTTGCGCCCGCGAATCGTCGATATTTACCGTAACGATATCCACAGTTAATTGTAATACCGCGATTCTATTTCGACGTGATTTACTACAATAACGTGTTTAAAGACGACGTTTGAATAAACGTTAGAACGACGTCTGGACTCCTCGGAATACCGACCATATAAAACGTCCGCAATAACCGTATATAGCGACTAAAATAGAGACCGATTGTCTCAGTCACGCGATAACCACAGAATCGACGCGTTCTGTTTATATGAAAAGGATTATTACGATTACGCAATTACATAAAAATATATCACACGCCAACGGGCACGAATGAACGCGTGTCCCTTAGTAAGCGAACAGACGGATATCGATAAAAAAAGAGAACCCGATTATGAACAAAGGACGCGAGAGGGAACGTGCCAATATCGACGACTTTTTTTTAATACGTGGCGATAATGTCACGGGCGACTCGGCTATAAAACACGGAAATATTACGCCGGTCATTAGACCGTTTGTGTCTGTCGGTGGTAGACCACCGGCTCTCGGCGCAACACCGGAAGACGTCTGTCACCTCACCGTCACAACTGTAGTCTTCAGCGCTTCAGTCACGAGTCACTGCAGGGTAGCATACCGTCGGTATTCCGCGGGCTGTTCTCTTCGCCACGATTTCTGCGTCTCCGCTCGTTCTTGTCGTCGGTGAATTCGCGTAATCCGACCATTTCACCGTTAATCTTACACGTATTTCGCTTTATAAATTCGTTCGAATCGACGAGATCGGAGTGGTAAACGATTTGATAATTATTAACGGACGTTCCTAATTTTCGAATACGCGATTCCCGAACAAAAATAATAATTCGTTAAACACGTCCCCCTAGCTAAAATCCGTACATATAGGTTTTCGACCCTTTCCTTTTTTTCCTATTTTCGAGTTAATACGTTACCGTACGCCGGGACAAAAAATAATGCCGGAATCGTCGTGCCGAGCTCTGGGAATGTACCGTAATTAACGATATTAATAATACCGACGCCGATCGTAATTATCGTTACCGTCGTCGAGTGTGATCGCCGACGGAAATGCCGGCCAGACAATACAACGACGCGGCCGATTTTTCAAACTATTCGCCGTTTACGCGTAGTTTCGTTTTAATTCCAAAGTTTCCGGGCAAAGTTTTTCGTCGAGAGTATTATAATATTTGATCACGAGCGGCGACCGTTGTTCGAAAATTCAATTATGCGCCGCACGACGTTGGTGACGGATAATCGTACACCGGCTCTCCCGTATTCGTTTCGTAACCGTCCCACATTGACCGCCCCGTTCGTTCCGTTGATAATTATTAAACGTCGTTAACGTTCTTTACGCCGGTAATTCGTATATTTTTAAAGCGGTATCGTATATTAATCGAATAATTGTCGCGTCGCCGTTTTCAGACGGTACACGGGAATTAGTGTTTGTTCGTCGGCACGGGTTTTTTTCTGAAAATAAACGCGATATTAAAATTAGGAGCGTTCACGAACGCTTCGATCGGAATGGAAAACAAATATACTTTAACGCGTTCCGTAATTCGTGCCAATCGTATTTTTCAGATACCGATCTATGGATTTTAGGTATTTTTTGTGTGTGTCCTATGACGGGATAAATATCGACGATCTAATTTTAGGTACACGTCTAGGCGACCAACAAGGCGGCTTCGCAACGATTTTAATCTACACAAAAACAATAACATTGTTATTTCTAAATCGAAAACGACAAAAACATTGACGCGGTCGGGAAATGTAGGTTATGGCTCGTTTACCGGTTCGACGGAACTACACCGTTTTCGGAATACGAACGCGCCGGATGGCGTGTACGACAACTATTGGATCTACGGCGACAACTGTTGTTATCGATATATCGACGAATAATTAATATAACCGGAGGGGGGGTGTCCGCGAAAGTTTCTTCGGCGATAATCATTCGGACGCGCGAGCCCGGTCCGTTCCGAAAATGTCGAACTTCGGTAATAGCGCGGGCGCTATTTCAATCGAATATTGGATAACCATCGACCATTGAACGTATTTATTATTCGAGCGATCGGTTCGCCGAGAAATTGTTTTTTCCGGAAATCGACGAAATTTCGAAACAATTTCGACCGAAATTCGTGAATCGCCGTAATATATATATATATACATACCAACGAGACCGCGGTCGGGTCACGCGGTAATATATATATCAAACGTGTTCGGGCGGCGGTAATTCCGCGTGGTGGTCGGTTTCGAAACGAAAATTTTTTAATCCGTCCGCCCCGTATTATTATTTCGCGCTCGTAATTTATTTATTATTCCGGCGGAGAGCGTCTCGTTCGTGCGTGGGTCGCTCCTTTCGGGCCGCCGAATTTGTTTTTGACCGGAACGCCGCCGCTATATTCAGTCTCCGCGCCGATCCGTCCCGTCGTCATTTTTTATTCCCCCTTCCCTCCCCCCGTTTTCCCTCTCCCGGTCGCGACGATTCGCGTCGTTTTAATCACTCGGAATTGTTCGCCGGAGTTGATTTCGAGAATCGCGTCCCGCTCGCGGCCACATCCACTCGGTCCGCCCGCCGTTACTACAACGCCGCGGACGTTTCTCTCGTTCCTTTTAATTAAAACAACGCTAGAGCGTATATTTTTCATTAAACTCGCGTTATCGTCGACCATACCGTAAACAATCCGCGTATATAGCTGTGTATCGTTCGTTCGCTCGTGAACATTTTTTTCCGTTTATCGGACGACGTAGTTTTTTCGTTTTCCCGTGTCGCCACGGGCCGCAATAGGTCCGCCGTACCTAAACCACCAAGCGCTTACTGTTTCCGTGTCACTAAACCGAACGACGCGTATTTTTCCCGTTTTCCCGGGACGTCGAGAGACGTTTTTTACTTTCCGGTAACCCTGCGAACCAATTTCGACGGACCCTTGAAGAAAGTAAAACGCGCCCAACACGTTCGGCGCTCTTCTGCCAGACGATCTTCGACGGTTCGTAATACTGGATCAAGATAGATGGGCGCGGTACGGCGTTTTCCGGTGACCCGAACGTTTCCGGAAACTCGCGCTCTCCATTATACTACGGGACACTTTGCCTGTCCGGTTCGAACGCCGTCGTCTCTCATACGCGCTCCGCCCGTGAGATAGGTGCCATCGGTTTTTTCTTTTTTTCGGGTGGACAGTATTACGCCTACGAGAAAAACCGATTCGTCGATTTGCCCGTCGAGAATTGTATACTAGACGAATTCTAAGTTTTTCGAAAGTAAACTGCACGTATGTATTTAAGTAGTTTCGCGAGTGGGTTAGGTTATGAAACAAAAAACCGTCCGTCGTTAATAAAAATCGATATATTTGGTCGTTGGAAATTTTCGTCGCGGGTGTTTGGATAAATTACGTTAAATTCCGCTCGGACGGTTTTAGTTAAACACACGACGTACACACGGCCGCCGTTAGTTTCCAAATGTAAAATCGCCGATCGATATAACGCGGGCGTTACGGTCGTGTACGGAATAAAAACCGA
Organism: Geopemphigus sp. TES_GeoC_2020; assembly: GCA_025469175.1. Classification (NCBI taxonomy): domain Eukaryota; kingdom Metazoa; phylum Arthropoda; class Insecta; order Hemiptera; family Aphididae; genus Geopemphigus; species Geopemphigus sp. TES_GeoC_2020. The sequence goes on along the minus strand of JAIPRN010004186.1, from coordinate 6,492 downwards.
CGAAACCGCGCGCTATTCGCGAGACGTTCAATTTAAACGAAACGTCGCGCGCTAATGGAAATTCGGTACGGCGCGGAAAACTATGTCGTTTACATTAGCCCGAGGGTAACGCGCTAACGGCCGTCGTATTCAAATTACTCGAAACGTTAGTACTTACGAGACGCTCGGCCGTTACCGGCGGAATGTCGCGGATAATTTCCAAATATAAACCGCCGGGTCCGCCGACCGACTGTACGGCCGCGCTGGTTCCGTTCACATAATCAACGGAATCGTCCAGAAAACGAAATTGTACGCACTTTATATATATATATATATATATATATAAATATATACCGGGGGAAAAAAAAAACGTAAACCGCGCCGACGTATGAAAAAACCGAAAAGGCGAAAAAAAAACGTTTTCGAAAAGCCGACTCGAATTTCGTTCCGACTATTGTTCGCGTTAAACGCGTAATTTTTAACCGGCGTACTTTTACGTTCGCGCCATTATATCGCTCGTCGACCCTTACCCGGTGTCTGCCGGCCTGGCGATTCTCCTCGCCCGTTTATTATTCAATTTTTTTCCCACCGCCGCCTGCCTAACATAGGCTTCGGTTTTTTTTAAACCGAGTCGCCATCGTAAAACAAATATCGAAACGGTTTAATAAAAATGATCGTCCTCAACGGGCTATTCCCACGGTCTTTTACTTCGCCGTCCCGTACATCGAATCTAATTTAACAATAATCCCTAAAAACTACCGGCCTCTTACGAACTATCACAACGAATGACGACAATGTTCACGGGGTAGCCATTTACATTTTCCTCTAGATAGGTTAAGCTAACGCGTGAGTGGAACGGAATCAGGACAGTCACCCGAGGACGGTACCGCTTACGCCGTCCTTTACAAAAATTAAAAAAAAAAAACGATTCTTCTTTCTACAGATTTAGCGGCTAACACGCGACGGAGTTGTCACGCTAAGGGCCTCTGCCGTTCGGCGACTTCTTTCGCCATCACTCGGCGAATCGGACGACGGCGTCCCAGTTACCAAACATAGCCTGTACGTTGCGTGCACCGACCGACGTTCGAATTTCAAAACCAATTCGTGCACCGGGCCACGGCGCGCGATCGTCGAAAATGCCGGAAATCGAAATAGGAGACGACGAATTATATTTTATCGTCGGACATGTGTCGTTCAGGTCTCAAATGTCGTTAAGCCGCTCTAACGCATATATAAGGTGCGGTAATCGTATTTACGGGAGGCTTTAATAATAACGCCCGGTAATTCGTATCGAATTTTCGAAAACGAGCCGTCCTCGGCGACATTTTCGTACAATAGCCGCGCGCTCGCAGTGCCGCGTGTTCGCCGCCTATTCAAAAGTCGAATCGTTTGTTTTCGTACCGTATACGACGTACATAACCGTTATAACGATTTTCTATTGTGCTCGAGTTCGTCGCGCGCGTATATATACTCGAATAATAAAATCAATTGTCCGCGGATATCCGAGCTTTTCATAGAGCGGTTTCAATAACCCTCGTCGGTTCTTCTTATTATATTACTCCCGCCGATCTTATTCGTCGTCGTACGCCACGCCCGCGGTACTCGACTATCCGAGAAACGGTTCGATTACGACGTCTGGTTTCGGCCCGGCCGCTTGTTGTTGGACGGTTTTCGAATTTCGCGCGTACTCCGTCCGGTCTCGTCGTGTCGAAATCGCGCGACCTGATCTAACGCTCGTACCGTCGTTGACCACGCGTCGTCCCACGGAGATTTTTTTAAAAAAAAAAAAAAAAACGTTCGCGCAATATATTACCGGAACGAATATCGTATTTCGTCGTCGTCGACGGTTTCGCGAGGAAAAATCGGAAATATTACGGCCGTCGTATACGGGCCGTGGGGGGAATACGTTTCCGGCGTTTTTGTCGACGGCCGTTTCCGTTTTCGGTTCCTTCGGAAAGTTCGGTACGATTGTGTGCCGCCGACAATGATCGCCGATGTTCGAACGCAATAACGCGCGTCGTTCGGCGACTTTTCGTTTAGAAAACGCTAAATGCATGAAACAAACCGTTATCGCGTCGAGACGACGATTATTGGCCCGAACCGGCCGAATACACAAATGTTCGCCCTACGCACGATAGATTTCCGCGCGTACGGACGGGAACCCGTTCGTATACATCGACGGCGTATCGGCGAAACGGACCGATTCTCGCGGCCGTGATTTCCGATTTCGCCCCCTCCCCCCGTCTGTACCGCCTTCCGTATCGCGTACGTCGACGACGAAAACGATTCGTCCCGTCTACCGTCCGGCGAACCCTCGTGTGTTGTCCGTTCGGGTTCGTCGTTGGGTTTGTCCGCCGTGCCGCTCGGTACACACGCGTGGCCTTTACTCGTCCTCCGTTCCGGTGACGATAAAAAAAAAAGGCGTTTTCTCCGTCGGCCGAGTACAAAAAAAAAAGCGACGGGTAAATTTTCCGGCCGCCGCCAACTTTCGAGACGCGTAAATTTGGCCACCGGTCCCGCGTGTCTGGTACGTATTTTGGCCGACGCGTTTGTAATTATTATCGGAGCGTTAGATGTCGTCCGTCGTAGAAGAGTTAATCGACGACTACTACGAATCGATTACACGGCACCGTTACTGTCGTTGCCTGTCGTTTTCGAAATAACATTCGGCTAAAAATTAATCGCCTCGCCCGTGTTCGCCACGTAATTATTTTCGTTTACCGTACCATAGACGCGCGATCCGCCGTTCGATTATTACGTATAAACCGTGTGGGGGCGGCGTCGTCGTTAAAGGCGACGAAAAAACCGCGGAAAACCATTCGAGTACGTATTGTTGTCGCGTTTCCGAGTTCGTCAACTCGACGTAAAATTGCGGCGAAATGTGACTGTCGTCGAACGGCGTTCGGCATAAAATTGATCACCACCACCAGCACCGCGTGTAACCGTTCGAACGAAAACCGGAATAAAAATGTACTCGCCGCGGTTACGGTCAGTTTAATTGTACGGACACGGGCCACAATAATAGGACCGTGGTCGGACCTAACCGGTTATTGAACGGCGAAACGGGCCGAATGGGTTTATGGACCGGCGGTGCGTGCGTAAATTCGTCGGATACGTTTTCGTCGATGGTACGAAACGCTCTGCTATATAGAAAAAAACGGTCGCGTTTACCACGCCGGCGGTTATGTCGAAACGACGCGCGGGACGCTCCGAACGAGACAAAAGCGAAACAACCGTTACGTTCCGTAATATTACGCGAAAAGTATACCGGGCCCGTTTACGTTAACGCGTACTCGAAATAGCCGTAAACGCGAAACGTTCCTAATCAAAAGTTCCGACCAGAAGTTCCCCCCCCCCGTTTTCTTCGGATTTCCCCGAAAACAACGCGTTCGCCGCGATCGTCGACGGTTTTTTACGATAAAATTCCGAAACGCCCACCGGCCCGGGCCCGTCACGTGTCCCGTTAAATAATCCCTCGGTTTTACCGTAACGGATTCGGACGGGCCCGCGTCGGCGGTCGTTATTATTTAACCGAAATAAAAACCGTCGGGTCGTCCCGTTCGGAATTTCGACGGCCACTTTCGTAATAGCGTCCGGGTGGAGGGATACGAATCGGGTTACGGACAACGACAACGCGCGTTTTTATTGCGCGCGCGCGCGCGCGCCGTCCAGAACAATTTACGTATGGCGGACGGCTACGGTTAACGATCAATGACGACGACCGTTTCCCGAATACGCGTTTCCGTAGACGGTTTTATAGGTGCCCGCGAGGCGTGGCTGTAAACCACGTTGGGGGGGGGGATGCACGGTGAACGAATCCACCGAGTACGCGAGCTGGCCGAATTCGAGATCGGCCTTGCCGACGTTCGAACAACGCGAGTGGAAGAAAAAACTCGCGCTTACACCGGCCGTCGTTTTTCGTTAATCCCTCGGGCCGTGCCACTCGACCGTGGTGTATACACAAAACACATACCGTCCGTCCCTTAAGTTTAATTAAAGTTTAAACAATTTTTCGCAGTATATTAACGGTGGCCCCCTCCCTCCCCGGGATTACGTCGACGCCAGGCCGAAAGTCGAAATCGCTTTTATACCGCCCACGCTATATATATATATGTATACACGTACGTATACGATCGCTATCAAATAATCGTTTACATTTCGCGTCATTAACCCCTCGGTCCGACGGTTTTCAATTAGTTTCGCGGCCGGCTTGATTCATTATACCGTTACGATATACGCTCAAATATACTGGCGCATTAACGCCGCCGGACACGGTAATACGATAACAGTAGGCGCGCGCGCGCGTAGGAGGAGCGGTTCTTTACGAAAAATGGGATAGCAGAAGTGTTCGGCGCGTTCGTAATAACGATTTTGAATTTCCGACGCGCGTGTTGTAAGTCTCGCGAACCGTCCACCGTTCGGGACGTTCGACGGCGTTTCGATAATATAAAACAACCCGACCGGACACGAAGAGTCGGCCGAGTGCCGTCGTCGCGTAAATACCCTAATGGCGTTTAATTGCCGACCGCCGTATGGAAATATCGTCCGTTTTACCTCTGCCGCGGTGCCAAGAGCGCGCCGCCGATTTCGATATTCGCCGTTCGCGTTTCCCGCGGACGACCGTGCCGGCACAATTCGTTCCCGCGTCGTCCCATTGTACACGAATGCGTCCCACTCCAGGTACTCACCTTGTAGCGGTGTGGGGACTTGAGCGGAGATCCTCTCGCCTGACCAAGAGTTCCTAACGTGGCCACGGGCCGATGACAGAGTGTCCATAATTAGACAGGGCGATTGGAACAAAGCGCACGGACTATGGTAAACATTTGCCCAGACAGGGGCAAAAGGTACTTGAAAACTTTGAAAAATAGTCGTTCGTAAACAACGAACACAGACCGCGCAAAAGGGCCTAGATATGGGCGAACGTACACGAAAGATGGTTTATAATTACGGTTGTAACGGTTGGACGTATGGAAATTGGATTACGGATGAAATCGAGAGCCTTCGGGCCATGGGTTGGACGTTTTTTAATTTTTGGCTTTTTGGGATTTATCCGGGACGTTTGGTTTGAACGAGGCCCATCGTGGCGGCCAAAATACCGGGACGCTCGTAATATTAACGACCCGGGTTGACCCACCGACGTCAACCGTTTATAAACCTAGTCGGTTGGGTCGCCGGGTTGGAACGTCGTCGATGAAGTTCGCCAATTTGGTACGACCCGGCGCGTCGGACCCCACTTTTAGGTGCCTATTTCGGCCGCATCGTGGTGGTTATGTGGACAGGCGGCAAAATAGTGGAACGACTAAACCACTTCACCCGGGACCGGGTACCAAACGACGTCAGTCGTCCCGCTTAGGGATCACTACGTGTACTACATTCGGTGTTGGTGATCCATTCCGACGATGATTTTGGTCGTGCGCCCAGGCGCACCTTGAATAGCGCCAAGCGTTAGCATAAGGGGCGTCGGGATAAAGGCCCCTCGAACCATCCGGATACACGTGTCTATCGGTAAACAGCCAGTGGTTTCCGCGCGTAGGGCGCGTTTCGTTTGGACGCCGTCAATATGACACGGAGGGTGCTCCGAATATTCGGTAAACGTACGTGGCGGCGTCAACGATGGCGAACGACACGCGTCCCGAATATTTTTTACTTTCGGAACGCCGGCAAAGAATTGAGCGCGCCGAGGCGAATTCGTCGCGAAAAGACCCTCGCGCGTAACAAACGTCTTCGCTACGTCCGTCGCTCGTAAAATACGCGGCGCGCCAACGAACCTGTTCCGTCGCTGACGATCCATTTACCTGTCCCGTGGACGGCCAACCGTCGTCCGCCGACCGTAAACCGAAACGAAACAAACATTACTCGTTCGGCGTGTCCACCGGCCGAGTGGTGGACGACGGGCGAACCTTATCGTCGGCCGACAGGCGGCTAGCTGGTTAGCGATCGTCCCGTGGCAGCCGCGGCAATATTAATGGCTCGCGTGGTCGTAACGAATTCGGGCGTCCCGCACGTTCGACGGTTTCGCGTGCGCGGACGGGTAAATAATCGTCGTGAACTCGGCCGGCCGGCGCGGTAATCGTCACGGATCGACCGCGGGCGGGTTCTTTGTTTTCGCCCGCCGATTTTCGTGAACGCGATAATTAAAACGCGCGCGCGTATTCCGGCTCGAACTTCAACCGCCAGTATTGGCGTTCGATCCGTTGGCATTACGGACGTAAGCGATTACGGAAACGACACGGTCGGTTCACCGACGAATCGGAACGTAACGTTTTCTCGGCGATAATTTTAGGATTTGTTATTTATTATTGTGATATGCTCGGATATTATACAACCGCGTAATTCTATTATTAGAAATATAATAATAATATTTAGTTTACATAATACGAATATTTATATATTTCGTTTCTATTGTTAGTATATTCTATACGTTTAGTGTATGTATCTTTTTATATAATTTATTTGTTAAATATTATTATATCTAATATATATATATATATATATATAATTAATTTTTTTTAA
>JAIPRN010004185.1:0-16518 GCA_025469175.1 Geopemphigus sp. TES_GeoC_2020 | reverse complement strand
TAATAATAATAATAATAATAATAATAATAATAATATTAAGAATAATAATAATAATAATAATAATAATAATATTAAGAATAATAATAATAATAATAATAATAATAATATAAGTTCGTATATATTGTAGCGGATTTCTCAGTATTTTGATCGGACATCCTACGATAAAGGTCCTAGGTTCGCTGTCAGCGTTTCCGCGTCATATTATTATGCAGATTTGACCATTTAAATATTTCGGCGAATTAATTATTTCGTCGCCGAGTGGTTCGGTTTAAAATAAACCGCAAGAATTACGCGTCGGTTTTGGTAGACGTGTATTTGGATTTTGATTAAAATTTTAAATTGTAACACGAAAGTTTAGTTATCTTATTTTAATTTTTTTCTGGAAATTAATAGTTACACAATACGTTAAAGTCTTATAGTTTAATAAATTAATTACGTTATAATGAAATTATCGAATGATTGATGCTATTTCGAAGACATTATTTTGAATTTATTTAGCATTTGCCGAATTTATCACTCATTTCCAATTTCGCTAAATATTTATATAATTATTAGTTCTCTTTCTATGTTTAATATTGCTGGGTTTCTAAGATAAGATTTTTGTTGCGAGTATTCTAGAGTTGTTTTTAATTGATTTCAATTTTGAAAAAAGAGCGCTTAGCGAACATAATTGTTACTGGTATTGTATAGGAAATGAATATTACACAAGTATTTACGATATATTGAAAGTTACTAGACGAACTATTTATTAGTGCTTCGTACACTGTCATATAAACATATATTTAACGTGTAATTAAACAATACTTAAATGCAATTTTAGTGTATACCTAATTGATTTTACAGATACGGAAAAATACATATATATATACCCTCTCCCCGCTTATGTATATAAATATATAAATAAATTTGGATTTAAGATATCGATAAATTACGAAAATTTTATTTTTATAGTTACTATATAGTTGTTATATATTAAGTATAAAAAATAATGGTTTTTAATTTTGCAACTCTTTATATATGACACAGTCAAGAGGTTAATTTGGTACATTAAATACATCGTTATTGATTTAGTAATATAGGAATATTTTCGTTACATTAATAAGTTGCTTATATTTTTGTCTAAATTATCGACTAGAGGGTAGTAGATGCATTAAATAAGTTAGTGTTAACTTTATATGATCGTTTTTTTTTAAGAACAATTTTCTTAAACAAGTTGGTGAATAAATAACATTTAAGTTGTACAAGTTTGAAAGAACAGGTAGAGTTGTTTTTCATGCACGCTAGACTATACTGAAAATAATATTAATATTTATTCAATAGTTCAATATCATGATTCTGAAAACTAATTTGTATTTGTTAGTTATTACTATAAGTCATGTAAGAATTATATTTTTATATTTTGCTACTTTTAAATAAACATTTTGTTTTTGAAAAAAATAAACGAAAATTAAAATCGTAACAAATTGTACTAAATAATCAAGAAGAACTCAAAATCTACTTTGCTCAATTGCTTGTAATCCATCTCTAGATTTTGAAAGTCAAACTTTCTATTTGTTTATACCTTAACGTTTTAAAATATAAAATATGAAAATTTACGAAATTGTCAAAATACTGTACTAATTTAAAATCAATCGAAATGTATACATTTTTAAAATTTGTAAAAATAATACATTTTGCGTCTAGCTTAGAATTTTTAAAAAGAAAAACTAAATTTATATTTTGAAAAATTAGTTAAATTTGAAAAAAAAAAATATATATATATATGCTTTATATTTGCTATACACCACTACGTGTAATTATTGTGTTTGTCAGGTATTTGGCATAATACATACACAAAATATACAATGATAAGCCCCGTTAAGTTGTGGTTTTGTTATATAATATATCACGTTATATACATTGCGTCACATTTTATGTCTGTCTAACTTAAAATTCTTCGGATTAACGGTAGGTGTATAAATATTGGACTTAGTCGCGTAGTACGACACGATAAGAAAGCCATTTTCTTCGATTGCTAGGTGTACGTCCTAAATATACGTCCACTTCCGTCAAAATTGTCTGTCGACCCGATAAAACGATAAAGTTGCACCAGACGATAAAATCTTTCATATTGGATCGAAACGAAACGACATACGAGGATCACGGTGTTTATTTGGGGTGGTGCGGCTAGTAAAATTGATTCCCCTCGGGGTTACAGTCGACCAAACAGGGCTCGTGTTCAAGAAGTGTGGTTGGAGGAATCTAGGGAAGAGTATTTTCTGATAGGAACTTGTTAGAGAGGATTACGAAAAAAACCCATTGAATTGTAATGGAAATTGATGCGTGTTTCATAAACGGTTATAAACAGATAGGTGTTGTATAACCAGGAAAAACCATTATACCGAAATTTGCAAATATACTATTGTTAACGTTTATCGTGTTAAATAACAAGCGAGCATTATTATATCTCACCAACATTATATTATATTATTCTTTTATTTATTTATGGAATTTAATATTCTGATTATATAACGTCAATTGATGAAAGATTATAAACAGAGTTTGTAGCGCCAATGGTAGTTCTACCTTATAAATTTTGGAATATTCGATAACGAGTGTGAGATAGTTTGATATATGGTTTGGTTGAATATAGCATTTTGAAAATGTTAAACATTTTCAGATTTCATATGTTTGTAATAATTAAGACCAAAGTGTGAAGACCTGAAAATGATTTAACAAGTTTATCGATATTAATAATTTTTTACAAATCTATATAAATTAATTAAAATTTCCGTTAAGCGTTGACGACGGTGTGATACACTCGATTAATCCTTATTATGAAATGTAACGTCGCTTCGAATAACGAAATAATAATACAGGTTAAGGTCGTACGCACTACCAAGGGACTGCCGTTGTGTATCTGTGCGCGGTCATGGGACAACTGGTCCGGGAGATGGCGTTAAGCGTGGCGAAAGTCCGAGAAATTTCACCCGTTTCCATCCTGCTTGTTTGTTGTACATCGTTTAATGACGTCATACCATGTGGTTGTCGGAAACACGTAATACTTTTGCGACGTTCGCGTTGTGCGTGAATTCTTTCGCGACGTTTCGTGTTGCTTGGTGCGGCTTACGATTTTACATCGTCCAGTTAACGTTGATAATTATTGAAATACCCGTGTCACATGGTTACCGTGTGCGCCTTTTATTTTGTAACATTTCGTATTGCTATGTGCGCTAATCTTGGGGACGTTTTATTGAGTCATGGTTTAGATGTCTAACAACAATTTGAAGGAACTATTCGTTTTCGGTCATCGATACCCGTTTAACTATACGTATATATATATATATATATATATTCATCGATGTGTTTTTTTTGAGTTTGAGTGCAATATACTCACGAATCTGGTTAGGTTGTTACTTTGGGTCATCCCAAGAATATTTGACATACATCTCACGAGTCCGGACAGGATATCGTCATACTTGTAGAACCTGTTCCGGCACAATTAACGAATCTCTAAACTTTGTGTTTATAAGTAAACTATGTTTGAACAGACATCATCTGTAGTTCACTAAGGTTTTTCTTTTACATATTAATTAATTCTAGAAAAATGTGCTGGTTTCGATGTCCTTGTATTATGTAATAATGACATCAATTCACTCACAAATATTTTGTACGTTTCTCTGTGATATCAAAAATAACTATTTAAGTTTTTTACTTGTAACTATTAAAATATCGTTTAAAGCATTAAACTATAGTTGATATTTCTCGTTTTTTTTTAGCTTATATTAAGTTGATATTAAATTAGTAATAAAATCTTCTCTTGTTCTGATAAAAAGTTAAGACCATTTTTCGATACGATTTTAGTTTTATATAAATTTATAGATATTACAATTAATACGTATCCAACACTGGTACGATTTATTTACAGCACATGTATACAGGGAATTTTTGAAAAATTAATTCGGTGAAGTATTTAAAAAACATATTGGGGGCCAGTGACGTAATTTCGAGATTTGGTTTCGGTTGTGAAAGTTTTCATCAGTTTTTCCCCTAAAAAGTATACGTAAATATGTCGTTAAAAGAAAACATTAACAAAAGATTCGTTAGTTTTTAATACTAATATACTTATATTCGTTATAGAAACTTAAAGAACAAATAGTTGATAAGTATTTTACATATATTAACGTTCGTAATTTATTTTCATAAACGTTTGTATTTTCGATAAAAGAATTATTCGAAAGTAATAATAGTTTACTAGTTATTGTTATCAGAATACATTTGGAACCAATTTTCTGAATTTTTTATTCGAATCGAATATAGTATCCGAAGCGTTTATTCTTTCGCTATTAATAATTGAACTAAATTGGTTTAACTAATATGGGACATTTCAAAGATAATTGTGGACGATTTTTTTTAGATTTTGAAAATATGCATTGGGGACCGACGACAAAATATTGCAATTTAGGCAAGACCCTAAAAGTTATTGTTGTTGCGTAGATATATTGAAATAACATTGACAGGCTTTATAATAATTTGTAACTAACGACTTAAAATTAAAACAGCTATTTATATATATTTTCGAAAAAAACTGAAGAAATTAGTAATTTAATGTTTTTGGGATTCTTAGGTATGGGTCTGAGAATAACTACACCCTCTGATCCCTTATAGTTAAGTCACTGATTAAGGGATTGTATGGTTTTCATAATTACGATTTCGTTAAAACGAAATATCTAAATTGGAATAATATACATCGAACAGTTTTCAAGTAAGGTAGGTTAATGGAAAGATGTATACGTCCCAATAATAGTGCAGATATTTTAAAACAATTTGAAACACTCATAAAATAGAAAAAATGTTAAAAAATCTATTATAATGTTATAATAACTTGTAGAAGGAAATGTCATTGTACAAAAATAATTTAAAGTTTTAAAACGTGAGAGTTAAGTGAATTATACACTTGCTCAACGGATAAACTAACACTTGTTTCATGATTATTATTATTATTATTATTACGAATGAAACAAGAATAAAATGGGAGTATAGAAATATACACTGGAACGCATTTTGTCGGAATTAAATTTTAATAAAAAATTAACACGTGTTATATGGAATAAAATCAACAATTCTTGAAAGTCATTTCTTCACGATGGACTTGTCGTTTTACATTCTTCTTAAAACGGTTTTGGAATCTATTTAAGTGTTTTATAAATGGATTTAAAGTAAATATTTGAACGGAAAAGCAGGAAAATATTAACTAAATAAATACTACTTTATATTATTATATCATTGATTCGTGACAAATTTTTATGATCAATAGTTATAGATTTAAAAACGTATATTTTAATATCATGTTATCTATAAACAGATAAAAAAAAATTTATCTATTTTTAAATATTATCAATTTTTAACATTTTTTTTTGTATACTATGAGCTTAACATAATATATTTCGGGATTGATGATTTATGATCTTCAAGATTTAGGATTTAAAACAACAATTAATTTGTCATTAATGTGTTTCAATAGTTTGTCTTTTATTTAGTTTTACAGAAAAATTGTAAGCCACTTCAATATTTTTATGTCTGCGATTTCCTAAACGATTATGTGTATTATATATTTTACCAGTCGAAACAAAATATATTAAGAAACCTTTTTTATTCTAAAATATCTTATCGGTAATGTTTGTCAGTCACTTTACATTATTTGAAAAACCACGAAACGCATTATTCTTAGAATACAATTTTATTGGCTCTGGTCCCTATATATTAATACTCAACTCAACGAATACTGCAAATACAATACAGGCAACTCAATTATATGTAACCATTTTATGGAAATAATATCTGAGCAATACCCGGAATATACAAAAATATATACCGCTGCCTCCAAAAATACTAACGGCGTAGGTTTTTCTGTAATCACAGACCAGGAAAAATATCTTATCCGATTGCCGCCCTCCATATAGTATATAGTATAGATACAGTTGAGACTTATGCTATCTACGAAGCATTAAAAATTATTTCATCTTCAAACCTGAAAAACTGCAACATCATTATCAGTGACTCTTTCAGTGCCCTCACATCAATGTCAAATTCCTATTCTAAAAATGAGCTTATCCAATACATACAAAAATTGATGTTCGAAATAAATAGTCCAATATGTTTCATGTGGGTCCCCTCACATGTAGGGATACCAAGAAATGAGAAAGCAGACATGGCTGCCAACGAAGCCACCATATCTCCACTCTCTATAATAATTAATTCATTATCCACATCCAAAACTTTTAACATCATACATTACAAAATAATGGAAAAATGCAAAAATACTGGCTAAACTTACCTCTCTCCAACAAACTAAGAAATATAAAATTATACATAAAAAAATTGAAATACCCGCCCGACATTAAAGAAGAGATGAAATAATAATTACCCGAACTACAATAGGCCACTCACATCTCACGCATGCTTATCTCATTAAAAATGAAACAGCACCAGTATGCGATACTTGTAATGAAACCCTGTCAATAGAGCACATAATAATCAACTGCCCCAAATATAAAGAAGCTCGCAAGATCCTCAATACTCCTCTTACACTTCAAGAAGCCCTCATTGAAGAGAACACTGTCGCAATCATTACATTTTTTTATGATAAAACTAAGTCACAAATTGTAAAGCAATGTTTATTTGTAGTATTAAGTTAATGTAGGCTAAAAACCATTGTTGTTGAAGCCTTTTATCAAATAAAAAAAAAATTATATTTGTTATTTTCTCCGTTTAGTCTATTTGTCTTTTTTTATTGTTTGTTACTTTTAATATGCATTTTTCTATTATCATAAAAAGTTTTCGCAGATTTTTAAACGGCAATCAGTATATGCATCCCAAAAAGCTTCTAGTGTATTTCAATTTAGGAATTTGTTTCTTACGTTATCAAAAAATGTATTAAAACCAGGTGAAAACGTGTAAAACTCATTTTACGACAATTTCAATTATTTATTTGTAAAATATGTAAATAATAAATTTATTCTATTAAAATAATAAGCGTTCAAAGAAGGGGCTCCTATTTGGACTTTATTTGGATTTGCATCTTTAAAAGGACGAATCGATGTATAGGGATAAAATTTATTGGGCTCTCCTAGAGTTCTGAAGATTACAATTATCTTCTTTTGTTATCCACTTATTTTGCCATTATGATTTAAAAAAAAATTTGAAACTTACATTTATTATAGTAAACTAAATACGACATAAGTAATATAGACTGATAATTTTAAGGTACGTAAAGACTATAGTGTCAAATTGTATTATTATGAAATAATATAAGAAAATGGACGATATAGTTGTCAAGTAAAGGAAGTTTTTTCGATTGCTCTATTCTTTGGTTCCTGTAGAAGCCTCCAAACGAGAGCCAATAAATATATACCGGGTTTCTTCGGTAAATTTCAATTTAGAAGTCAATATTTGAACTGAATTATGGTTGGAATCTTCATTTTAAAGCGTTTTGTGGATTTTAGATATAGTGAAAACCTTATAAGGGTAGACTTTAAGCTTTATGAGAACTAGTTTAGCTATTTATGGGTTTAATACAATTAACAAAATATTTTGCTAGATTTTTCCACGTACATCAATTATTTACATTATAAAGTATTTAAATATATATATATTATCAATAGTAAACCATTTTATACGTTGAACGAATTTTAAGTGAAATTAAATAACATTTTATCTAGTTTTCTAATGTGTTCTAGTAAAATAAATATGATAAGTAGAAATAATACGTGGAATATTAAAAATCGTGCGTTTAATTGTAATGGCAGATTATGTGGATTTTCACATTCTCGTGTCAACGTTAAAACACTTATAATGAGGCCTACTTTGGTTGCGGGGTTGGTATAAATTATACTTAAAAAATCGCGACGTACATGTACAGCGAATACCGATTTTCACGTATTAATTTTGACCCAAATTCTTGGAAATCTATTTTATCATTTTTTTATACCTTTATTACATTTTGTTTGGTTTGTCGTAATCAACTATTTTATGTATTTTAAACGGCATTATTCGTCACGATTTTGGTGGGTAAGGACCGTAACGACGAGTGCACGCAATATAGCTACCCGTAGACTAATAATGTGTGCCGGGCGTGCAGGCATGGCGGGGTCATGCCGAATAAAGCCAAATAAATAAATAGAAAACGAGAACGATTCAACGTTGAATTTAAAAGGGCAGAGGAAAGACTAAGAAATTTTATTGCATCCGTCTATATATTAATAATAATACTAATAATGTAAAAAACGGTGGAAACGACGTCATTATTATTTTGTTATAGGCAGAGCGTAATGCGGGTCAGCCGTTTTTCGAGAAAATCGAAAAACGTGTCCAACGATGTGCCATTCAGAGTAAGTTCGTGCTGGGAAAATAATATTGAATACGTAAAAATCGAAGAGCCTTTTCGCAATAAAATATCCCCTTATCATTTGGGAATGTTTTTATACAATTTTCGTAACGTAATATGCGTCGACGTACTGTAATGTTAATGGAATTTTTAGAAATAAATGGTATAATAAACAAACTTTTTATTTATCGTACGAAACAAATAAAAAATTTATTTAATTAAAAGATACGCGTATTTAATTGTTTCGAACACGAACGCGTAACGTTATTTCGTCAAATTTCGTAGTTTGTTAAGATACACATTTTTTAAACAATTCGTCATTTTCGTAATAATATAAGCCCGTCATAATTAATATGTCGTTATACGATTATATTTTGCACGTTGAAAGTAGTATTAAAAGTCTATGTTTGTTTTCGGTTTTCCGTACAAACAAAAAAACGTTTTTATATGATTAAAAGAGTATTAATGTTATTATAATGTTAGTGTTGTGTTTTGTAAATCTGTTTAGTATCTTGTCGATTGTTTGTCTTTATATTTTCGTTTTATGTATATATTGCGTTTATAGAGTATTTAAACAAGATATAAAACTGTTTGCTCTTTAACGCGAAAATCGTTATTCGATAGGTTCGCAAGTTTAAAATGAACGTCAAAATAAAATAACTAACTTAAGAACGTCAAAACTTTAAAACGAAATAAAAAAATAATATTATTTAGAAATGTTTGGTGTATGTACCATGTTTGAATAGTGAATTGTATTCTTGTTTTCATTGTTAAAGTAATAACGTTCTGTTTAAAGTCGACGGACGTCGTCGAGTAAAATTTAGAAAATATCATTCTTCGGACGACAAAAGTTTTCATTTAGGGTCGCATTTGGCGAATGAATTCGAAGTGTCTCACCTCTAAACCTCCTCTTCCTACTCTTTCTCCTCTTTCGAAGGATTCGTTGAACTTTGGTGAAATGTTTCGTTTTATATCCATTAAGGAAAAGGAATTTGGTATGTTTTTAATTACGGTTAAAGCGGAGCAAAGAGGAAAACACGAGCGAAATATTACACAGTAATCGTTCTATTACTGTTGTTATTATGAAATATCGTTATTGTATTTTGCCGCGAATTTGGATTGATTGGTTTTATAAGACAATGAAAGAGAAAATTATTTATACTTTTAAATTCAATTTTATCTTTATTCTACGTGGTCACCGTGTGAAGGTAGTGTTTGTAATATGTTAAGTTATATTTCGAAAATAAAGCTCCCAATCATTCTTTTTTCCTTTTTTTTTCGATTTTTTCCCCTACCATCATCTTGAGGTTAATGAAGTTTTCCGTAAAATCAACAAAAATTATTGATATTACTATAACATAATGATGTTTGATGTTTTATTTTTGAAATATGGCTTTATAGAATTAAGTGTGAGCACCATTTTCACATTTACAGGAGTGGGAAAGTTTCATCAAATATTATGTTTCCAGTTACTTCGAAGAAACGTATAAATACAAGTTGTAAGTTGAATTGAGAAAATGTATCTAAAACGTGTATAACGTTTAATTTTGGTTGATGTCGGTATTATCCGATCATTTGGGTAATGTCTATTACGATAGTTGTTCTTAATTTTACTTTGGTAATGTAATATAAAAATAAATTATCCATAAAATATTGAGTAATGTGAAAATATAGATGCCATTATAAATGAAATAATAGGAATTTAAGTGTATTTACGTATTTGATAGTTTATATAATGTAATATATATGAGGAACATTTACATCTATTACAAATAATTGAATACAAAAATGTATTTTCGTTAATTTAACGTTTTTTTTTTTATTTTAATTAAATGTAAATACAGATTTAAGTATTATATTTGATAAATAAATCGAATAAAATTTATATAAACATTTAAAATATTGTTTTAAAATACTTATTAGAAGTAATAAATAAAAAGCGGAATAAAAATAAAGTAGCGCGTCGCGGCACGGGTACTGCAAACGTTGAATGAAACGCATTATTTAAACAGTGATAGAGTTGTTTGGAATTTGAAATAAACCGTTGTATTCTAAAATGATTCTGACCGAATCAAGTAGCTTTTTGTAAATTATAATTGACGAATATCGTAAGAAATTTTTTAGGTAAAAAATAGTATTGAGTATTTTATCTAGTTATTTTTGTATAAAATTTGAATGTATATATGAACATCGACTATAATTATTATACAGATTTTTATGCATTATGAAATGTTGGTCTTGCATACAACTTTTAAGTTGAAATTACACTGACATTTTTTTTACGTAATAGACGTAATAACTATAATCTATAACATAAATATAGTAACGTTAATTAACAAATAATTAACGAATTCTACTGTAAATAAATTTCAAACGATTATAAACAAAATACTCGTTCTAGGTGATTTTTAATTAATTTTTTACTGTCAGTAGGAAAGATGATACTTTTATTCTCAATTATTAGTTTATAAATACCAAAATTGTTCATTTAATGAATTTTAATAGAATGTAAGGTCATAATTTTACGTACAAATATCTATTTTACCTAAAATTTGAATTTTAAACAAAAATAATCGCGATTACTCTTTATTGTTCTTTATATTACTATGTATTGTAAGGCAAAGACTGAAAATATCCGTTTCCGTTTTCTATAATGTAATTGTATTATTAGAAACATTGAAAAATTTTCAATTGTTTGTAAGAAAATTGGATAAAATATATTGTCTTGTTTTACTATTGTCGATTATACTATTAATCTATTTGTTGCGTATTCAACTATGGACTTGCATAGCGTGGCTGTAGTAGAATGCTTATACGGAGCGCTGTGTTATTATAAGTATTGAACATATTCGTGTTTTACGCCATCGAAAATAAAATACTTTAAAGGCGTTGTTAGAAATTGATTTCATAATGTATTTTAAGCTAATTAAATGACCTAGAATTCGTTGTTATTAGTTGTAGATCCTCTTTCTCTTCTTCTATCAATACTTAATTCCATAACCATTCTTATTGATGTCAAATTTTCTCTTCTCGTAACATGACCAACCCATCTAAATTCATTCCTTTTCATATTATCCACAATCGACGCTACTCCTATGTTTCCTCTTACATATTCATTTGTTATCTTATATTTTCTCGTCATCCCACTTATCTATCTAAGCGTTCTTATCTCGGCTACACTTTTTCTCTGCACTATTTTCTTGTCTACTACCTAACATTCTGAACCATACAACACAGTTGGTTTTATTACACTCTTATAGAACTTACCTTTCAGCTTTATTAGAATTTTCTTATCACACAAGACACCAGACGCTTCTCACCACTTGATCCACCTACACCTAATCCTATGTTTTACATCCTCATCAAAACCTCCATTCTTTTGTACCAAGGATCTTAAATACTTAAAATTTTCAACCTCTTTTACCTTGTGCCCACCTACTATCATTTCACTTCTTGTTTTATCTACTTGTTCTTTTTCGTCAAACTTATACTCTATATATTCTATCTTACTTCTATTAATCCTTAATCTCTTTTTTTCTAGAGCTCATCACCATACGTCGAGTCTTTAATTAACTTTTGTTTAATTAACTTAAGAACCTTCCGTTTCTTCACACATATGTTTAACACTGGTACACATTCATTCATACATATCCTTTACTACATTAACATATGTTTTTGGTATTTTTTTTCTCATCAACGTCCACTTTAAAACTTCTCTCGGCACCCTGTCATACGCTATCTCTAAATCAGTATTTTAATCGCAGTAAATTTATTAATTATTTTATGAAATTAATGACTCGGAACAAATGTGTAAATCAATTACTTATTTTTTTTTTAAATCATTAATCAAGAAATTTATATTATTATACGTTAAATTATTAACATATAATCTTAGATGTAAACAATAAAAGTACATACTGGTATTTAAATATTATAAAATGATTGTTAGTAATTAATTTTTTTAAAAATATTTGAGCTCTCAAGTATTTAATAAATTTGTTAGAAAATTATATAAATTATATAAATATATATATATATTGTTTTAAAAAAGTTTTTTAATAATTGACTAAATAGTTAAGGAATATAATAATAAACTTTAAAACGATAAATAAAAAATAAAAATTTAAATTTTATACTGGTTATAATACAAAATATACATATTTTTATTTAAGCTAGTGGTATCATATGAAAAAACACCTATATGTTTTGTATTTTTTTAAAATTATTTTTTGATTAAACAGTGTTTGAAATAATTAAAATAAATAATTTTTTAACGAGTTATTATTTTGTTTTTGAAAATGTATAAACAGATAGCTATGTATTGTAATATATTAAAAAGTAAACATTTATTAATATATTTCTTTTTAATGTGTAAAAAAATGTTTCACTTAATCCCTAATTGTTGCAATTAGAAATACAAATTAACTTCTTATTTTGTTCAAGCAAAATTAATTATCTTTTACGAATGATTCACTGATTGTAAATGTTTTTTCGAAATTACAAAAATTTTAAAAATTAATTTTATTACAATAACTTTGTTTTTAGTAATTTACTGCCCGTTATTTTAGACAAAGATACGTTGGAGAACAGGTACATTGTATATTATTCCAATCTAGGACTTTAGCTCGGATAAAATCATTAAATATCTTTGTACGTTGTTTAAAGTATAATGGAGTTGTTTTTACAAGATTGAAATATATTTTATTAATACGTCACAAAAAAGTCACGAATAAAATGTTTGAAATTAAGTGAATTTTAAATATTATACTAATGTTGGAAATATGTAATTTCAAAAAACATATCGTTATTTCTTAGAAGATATAATATCAGTCATTCGATAGATTAAATGATTTAAATCGATCAGCTAACGTCTCACAATTTTGTTATTTTAATTTATTCCCAAGTTATATTATAAAACAAGTTGAAATAATTTTTTGTTAACTATGAATTTTTAAACTGTGATCTTTCTTGTTAATTGAACCATTTGTTTGAATAACTTTGTTTCATTATCTTACCTATTTTTGTGAATAACTGATATAATTTTGCAGTTAATATTAACTAAATTGTTTTTGTTGAAAATATTTTATCTGAAATGAATATTAGTTAATTAAAGAAAATTAAGTTATGTAAATTATACGCTATCAATAATAATTTTAGTATGATCAAGGTTAGTTGTTTAAAAGAAGTGTCACCAATAATTATTTTAAGTACCGATTAAATTTTTCAAAAGCTTTTTAATAAAAAAAGGAAATATTAGTAAAAATGATTAATCGAGGTTATTAGAATATTATTCATTATAATATTTAGAAAACTGTGTACTATAGTAATTTTTTTACTTTATTATATATTTATTATATTAGTGTTGTACTTCGTTCATAATTTTAGTTATTGACAGCTCACGATTAATTATATTATCTACTGTATGTAACGTAAGTTTGTTTTTACGATCATTTTGTTATAAACTAAGATAACATAATATTCGGTATCTGAATTATATGTATTTATAGTAAACTGTCTAAGCATATTATACATTAACTTGGAAGTTTACAAACATACTATAGTTAATCACCTTTAGTAAGTAATCTATAACATTATATTCTATTATAGAAATATTGATAAACTATTTTTTTTGTTTATGTCGCGAAGTAAGTTAATTTGAAATTCTCGTAAATAATTTGGATAGATATGGCCTTGGTTTAATAACATTACTTAGATATATAATAATATGATGTAGATTATAATATAGAGATTTATGTGCATAGTTATATTCAAAGTCAATGTTGTTTATATAAATGTGTCAACGATTTCTGTTATTGCAATTTTAAAGCATATTGTAACTAAAATTCAATTTATTTAACATCATTAAAAATAATTCGTTTATTTAACATTTATTTTT
The DNA here is from genome assembly GCA_025469175.1 of Geopemphigus sp. TES_GeoC_2020. NCBI lineage: Eukaryota > Metazoa > Arthropoda > Insecta > Hemiptera > Aphididae > Geopemphigus > Geopemphigus sp. TES_GeoC_2020. The sequence continues at coordinate 2,257 of JAIPRN010004185.1, read as the reverse complement.
AGTTTTGATGTTCTTTTTGGTTATTGAATGTGTAATTTTTTCTCATTTGAAATATAACTGAACAATTATTAAACTTTTCATAATGTCTATTCAATGATTTTAACGTTAATTAAAAGTATTAGTAATGAAATACTCTTAGGAGAACAATATAATCCTGAAATATCATCTCTAAATCCGAACAGTATGTAAAATATCTTTATGTTTGACATTTTTCCAATGACGATCTGAGAAAAATTTCGATAATCTAACGAAGGGTCATAGTAAATTGCTTTATACTTCATTTATGTCCAATCGCTTGTTTTAATTTCATTTTGACGAATTCTTTACTTTTAAAAACGATGTCGACATTTTAAACATTTAATTTTTTGTTTAATTTAAGTAACTTAATATCATATTAACTTTTTATTCTTTTTGTATCTCATCAGCCTTGTTATTTCGTCGTACAGCATATCCAAAGTCTATTAATTTAATTCCGGTTAATTCTTTCCATCAATTTTATGATTTATTTGTATTGATGGTTTGATTTACCGGTCTTAGCCAGTCGGAAGTAGTCAACACAATTTTAATTTAGCTCGCCTACTATTAAATCTATTATTTTTGGCGTTTTTAATATCTAAAATTTAATTCGGTTTTTATATCAATTTTAAAATACATATACACTTTTGGTACTATCTATTAGTTATATTTTATACTACTCGTAAAATTGAATACTGGAAGAAAATAATTGTTTAAAAATTGAATTGTGTGTGTGTGCGTATAAATATTTTTTAATGTATTTTTTACGTATTTAACCGTGTTGTAGAGAAAAAAAAGTTTTGATTGATACTAAGAAGTGATATTTACAGTTAACTTCATATTATTTATTAAAATAAATTGTATTACAAAAATGTTTTATCCTGGGCCATGTTGGGGTAGTGAGAGCTAATAAATATAGCAAAATTCATCATTGTGGTAAATATATTGTATTGTAAATATGAATGAACGAAGGCCAGTATTAACGTTTACAGCATTAGATATAGTGGAATATTGTGTTAACGAAAACTTTATGACATACGCGGCCTATGTTATTTACTTTGAATGTTTATATTATTCTAATACAACAGCTAATATTAATACAGTTTATATTATAATATGTATGTATTATAACTTTTGAAATCTCGTTGATTGTGTACATTTTAACGTAAAAAAGCGTAAAAGAACAAATTAAAGTTACGAAATTTAGAAAAATACACACAAACACACACACACATGTATGGAATACTTGAAGAGAATTAAAAATTTTATGTTAATGATATTAAAATTTGTGTTTTCAGATTCTAAAAATGACATAAAGGTGGAAGTAGTTTTTAAATAATTTGTGCATATTCTGAATATTAAAACACGAGCTTTTTATTTCAATCTTAATATTAACTAAGTGCAGTGATAAATTTGAGGCGATACCCGTGTTTAGTGTAATAATTACGACTGCAATCAACATCATCACTATGGCGCAATTTAAATTTGTATTGGTGTGGTCGGTGATATTTCAATGGATCTCAAATACAGGTATGTTATAATAAGTAATTAAATTTTATATGATACAAGATATTCAATATATTTATGTATTGTGCACAAATTCACAGTAATGATTATTAATTATTTCTTTTAACTGATTATTTGTTTTAAGTGATAGGATTTTGATAACTTAAAAAATGTGATTAAAAATGACAATAAAAATTCTTAAATGACAGCAAATCTAAAATGTGACCTAAAATTATAGTAAATAATTCATAACAATTAATATTTTATATATGTATTGAATAAATAATTATTATATTAAATAATAATATTAAATAAATTATAATTATAAGGGAACAGGCACAATATGTATTCAAAAAATTACGTACATTAATATGATTAAAAATACAATTTATCCATGTTTGTGAAAAAATCTGTGATAGAAATGTAAAAATGCTATTAAAGTACGTAGAGATGCGTTGAAAGAGTACCAAAAAAGTCAAATAAAAATAATATATTTTCAATACGACGAAAAAAATGATTTGTCTAGTTAAAATGCGTAGAATTTACAAAAAATATAATGCCAGTCATTAACATATTATCCTTTTCGTTTTCAGTAAATTTAATTATATATAATAATATAATTAATAATATTATAAAAATTTATCTAAATAATATTATTTATATTTATAAATATACAATTATATATATTATTATTATATAATACATAATATATATAATTATATATTATCATTATTCG
>JAIPRN010004184.1:0-16524 GCA_025469175.1 Geopemphigus sp. TES_GeoC_2020 | reverse complement strand
GGACCAACTTTCTTTAGAACTTCTGAACTCTATCACAAGGAGCAATTCGTATTTGTTACAATTAATAATTTATACAATATTATTATTTGTGGAAAAACCCTAAAAATGGATATTAGATAGCCACTTCCGGTTTCATATAGATTTGATATATTATTCGAACCGTTTTTATTGTTATTCTTAATTTTGATTTATCGATATTTAGAAAAATACCTAACGATACGGTCAAACATAAATTGTCCGTATTAAAATTGTTATTACATAAAATTGTTATTTCTACATAAAAGTCTCAAATAATCGATGTTTTAGTTATATCATATAATTATAACATTTATAAAAAAATATATTAAACAACACGCGAACAAATTTGATATTAGTAATTTCAATATAGGAATACGTAAATAAGACCCATGCATTGCTTTATATTAAGATATTCATTCGAGAGTAAATAAGAATAATAATCTTTAAAAACGGTGAAAACCGAAACGTATTAAAAAAAAGCGAAATATTACTTTTCGTTAAATCTTTATAAACTATTGGCCGAATTTCGGTTATTTTTACGCGTTACAGTCGTATTTATTTTTTATTTACGCCCGTTAGTACATCAACAGAATTCGGTAGTTATACATTGGACTCAGCGGTGAATGGTCACATATTAGACTAATACATTAGTAAAATAATTTCTGTTATATTTTTGCTAAATAAAAAAACAAATTGAACGTCGTTATTACACGTTAACGCGTTACTTTCCGTTAACGCCACTACCCAACATTGGCTACGATCCACTGCCCTTTTTAACCAGATAAAATAATTTACGGTCTCCTCGTTTTCAATTGAATCGACAAAACCTGTATTGAAGAATGTAGGATACGAAAAACTGTCCGCCAACGTTTTTATGAACGTACCTCTTTGGTCTTACCCGACCGAATAAATCAAAATATTACTCGGCTCAGACAAACTTAACTAGCTTGGATAGTGTCGTGTTCGAGAGTTCGACGTCACCGTGACCGTTCACCTACGCTATGGAACAAGGTCCGTTAAACGTAAACACTAAACATTACGTTACCTATTATATAACGGCGGCCGACAAATACTAGTGTTTACAAACGTCGCCGATAAGTAATTAACGACTCATCGACTAAACCTGAAGCGCAATCTGGCGAATTAGTGGAAACACTAGGTGTTCGCGCGCACAATCTCCTTGGTTTAATAATAGTCGTCGTACGACAGGTTGACCGTTTACGCGGGTTCATTTTTTTTCTTGTTTTGTTGTTATGACGGCGTTTTCCGTTATGGCTCGCGACGAGTGGGGAGTAAAAACGATTACGAAACATTTTTCGTATTTACTGTTTGTTCCAAAAGCTCACGGCACATAATAACAATTCGTCCATTCCCTGCACCTCCCATCCGTGAAAATCGCCGTACACCATCACGTTCGAAACGTTGGCGCGTCAGGTCCGTGCCGCCACATAGAACGTCTTAACATAATATACGCATGACGAGCAACTACGCGCGAAAAAATACGGGACGCGCGATGAGTACGCACGAAACAACTTACAGCAGCGATCGTCCAGGAGTGGCGCGCGCGTGTCGAATGAAAGCACATTCGCGATAAATCCCCCACCGAGGCAACCGCCGCCGTAATAATAGTGTATACGCTACGTAGTGTGACGACGTATTTTGTTCGTTCCGCCGTGCCCCGCCGTGTAAACCGCAACCGCCTCCAATCGATACCGTTGTCGTGATAGTAGTAAAACGTTTTCGGTTATAATATGACGTTTCGTATTATGTAACATGCGTATTCTCGTTTTTCGTTTTTATTATTTTTTTTTGTAATCGGGCTTTTGCGTGGTGTTCTCAAAGTGTCGCGTGTTCTACGCCTTCACGTTATTATTATCAATTATTACGGCCGCTGTTGCGACCAAACCCATTACTACCACCGACCGTTACGTTTTTTTTACTGGCATCCATGGTTTGGTCGCTATCTGACCCCGTCTGATCGGGCTATCGTTTTCCTGTTGCCCATAAGTCGGAACGCACGTTGTCAAATACCATCATGCATCACGCGGCCGCTATGGTCTTTCAGGAAAACAAAAGGTCATTGTTCCTGGGATCGTTCGTTCAAGGTAAATGTTTTATTCGCGCCGATATATTATAACTATTATAACTATTCGTTGGTTTTTCGACCATGTTAGCTATCTAGTTGAGACGCACGTACACTCAAAGTTTTAACACGCTTGACATATTGATATATCTTAATTTCACTGATCACAGTGGTCTGTGAATTTAAAAGTATAACGTGTCCAGATCCTTATATTCGTAAATCATATATTTTGTAGCAGTTACTGTTTCCATTTTTCTTATATTCATTATTATGCTTTGATTAGTTGATTAATGTACTTATATGCTTTTAGTTTCTTGTTATCTGTGCCATTCATGAAATGAGTTTCCTTGTGTTCTTAAATTATGCCATGATGGGTCATTATTATAAATTATAATTAATTTAAATTGAATTATAATAAATTATAGGTAGAATTTTCAGTTTTACTATAATATTTTGCTATATTTAGTCATAATTTCCAATAAATAACATATTATGTAAACGAATATATGTCTTTTAAACCTTTAAAGATCAATTATTTTTTGAAATTTTCTCTTATATCTCAATAGTTACTTATTACACAATTTTAAAACAATTATAATGTTTAGTGTTTTATGTAGATGTTTATTTTGTGTAAGTTATGTTTACACAACATCATATTATTGTTATGACAAATTTCATCCATTTTTGCACTCCTGTCAAAAAAAAATTGTAGATAATTGATAAGATGATACAGTTGTAATTTTTAAATACTCATAGATGACTAATATTTTCGATTCAGTATAACAATGGATGTTATAAAATTATTTTTAAATATTAATCACTACTGAATAAATAGGTTGGTTAATATTTCTATGAAAGGCTTTTTACTAATTGATAAAAAATAATTATATTTTCTAAAATTTGTAATAAATTTATTGTACCCATTTTTATAGTTCATTTTGTAGATAAGATGTATAAGTAAGACAATGATAGTTTATTTACTTGTTCATATGTAAAATATTGATATTTTTAGATACATACTAAAAATTATTTTTGACATAATTTTTTTTAATACATTTTATTAGTTTGTGTATTTAGTAGTTTATCCATCGTTGAAAGTATATTTTAGAAATACGTATTATAATTTATTGAAAAAGTTGTACCTAATATTTTAAATAATGAGAATATTTGTAATTATTAATAACAAATTATCATTTTTAGTATAGTAGGTACAAACATTAATGAACCTTTAATATATACATACATACATATATATATATATATATATGTGTGTGCATGTATTTATATGTATGTATGTGCGTAAAATGTTATCCCTATATATTTGTATGCGCTTATTTTTATAATTTTTTTAGTAATATCTTAATTAGAATAATTGTGTAATTATAATTGATCATAATATTATATGTTATAACTTATAATGTGTATATGATAATTAAATATTCAAAGGTGACGTAATAGTTTTATACTTACTTTTATTTTGTTAATATTTTACAAACATTTAAGTGGTAGCCTGTTAAAAATATACCTAAGCCTGTAAATTTATTTTAAATAAGTATATATTTATCTGGACATTTAAATAACTATTTTTATATTTTGCAATTAGTTACTTTAGTTAATTAAAATAATAATGAATATGGTATTTTAAATTGAAAAAGTTAGCGCTTAAATTATATCAACAAATATTATTAGGTACTAAGTTTGTATAAAAGATAATTAAAACTATTCTACATTATCATATTGGTTGTAAATTTTCAATTTTAAAAGATAAAATTTGAATGAGAATAAAAACGTGGAATTTAAGTTGTAAGATTACATGAATAGTTATTCAAATCTACAACTATTTTATGTATTCTTTGTATGTACTTTAATACTAATTTACTCTATTGTAATAGTTATAATATATATTCAATATTGTAGGTACTGCTTTATATGGAAATATTTTTAAAATCTACTATATTTAAAATTTTGCTTGGGTTTGTTTTATTACGTAATATTTACTTCAGTATGTGTACAGTTTTATTTTATGTTTTTAATATTTTACATAAATTGTAAATAAATTATTAAATTATAAATAAAGTAATTAAAAAGAAATAGGTAAATAAATGTATATATTATAAAAGTTAAAATTATTTAAAATATGTAACATTTTATACCCAACAATTATTTGTGGTTATTAAATAGTTGGGTAAACAATTATTAAGTTTGTTTCGCATATTTAAACAATTTAATATCTAAGAATATAAAACATTGTAAGTATATATTTATATCTACTACTTACCTTAAGCAGATTTTTAAATCAAGTTTTATACTTAAATAAGTGATAATAAATTAGTATTTGACATTTTAAATAATCATGTTATACCTAGTATTAACATACATATACTTTTGTTGATTAGCTCTATAAAAATATTAATTTTTTTCATTTTAGATTCTAAGCAAAACAATGAATATATTATGTTTTACTAGGTTTAATAATGATTTGTTTTTTATCTGCGATAATTTTTTTTGTATAGAACAAGTGCTCAGATTTGTAGTATAATTTTCCGGTTTTGTAGTTAGTACTTTATTTGATGCATTAAATTTTCATATTACAATGTTTTTTTTTATATATACAAATCCAAAAATAATAATAGAATATTTTTATCAATTATTTATTTTATTTTTTATGTATAAACAATTCTTTAAAATAATTCAATAAATTTTAGACCAAGTATAACATTAGAAATATAAATAAATTTCGTAATTTGTAAGTTAAAAAATTAATTAAAATGAAATTTTAAGATTAAAGCTCTAAAAATTATATATACGAAGGGTCTATTATCAGTTTCACAATTAGGTGTTGGTAAGTCCTGATGCAAAACATATACAATAAGTTTTTAATACTAAATTTGTTTAGGGAATCGACAAAGGAAAATTACTGTGATAATACTGTAAATGTATACTTATTAGCAATTTATAACAGTTTTTCAAACTTACCAGTGTTAAAAGATATTTTTATGCTTTTTTGCAACACCGATAATTATTATTATAAAGAAAATAATTTATGTAATACTCATATTTTTATTCGATAAATTTGTTTCAATCATAATTTATCTTAAAAAGATTTTTATTCTTAATTTCTGGTTTGCAAAATTGTGTATTATATTTTCAAAATTTAATTCTTTAGTTCAAGATCTTCAATATTTAATATGTTTATATTTTAAATACATTTCTGAAAAGTTAAATGTCTAAAAAAATTCTCCTGAAGAAACAATTCCTGTAGACATAAATAATACAAGCAGTAATAACTTTACTAAACAGTGAAGAAAGATCATGTTCTATTACAAATATGATCAAATTTTAAATTTCATTCTTTTTCAGTAACAGTACGTACTATCTTATAGCATAATTATTACTTAAGTTACAATATGATCAACATACACAAATTCATTACAATTTACTTTAATAACAATAAAATCTAATTTTGGGCTACTGAAAAATAGTAAGTTCTTGTAAAAGCTAGATTCCAGAATTGCAATACATATTCTGTGCTCCCTCCCTGTTATTACGGTACTATCCAGAAATATTGAAAAAATTAAAAAATTGTTAGTCATAATTTTTTAAGTTTGACTTCCCAAGAACTAAAAAAATTACGTCTAAAATATCTAATTGTTCAAGAATGTAATTTTGTGTTTTATTTTGTATTCTCAAATAAAAATGAAAATTCTGACAATTATCTATATAATATACTATTTGGCATATGCATAAATAAAAAACAAATTAAAATACTTGTAATTTTGTATTTAAGAGCCAAAAAATAAATATAATATTTAAGATCTATTCCGAAATTCGTAAAAATTGATTTAAATAAATATTTTGTTAAATGTTAAAAATTTCTTTTATTTTGAAAATTGTTTGAGTACAAGATATATAAACGTTTCGCAGTATATAAAAATCCCATAAATTATATTTTATCATAATAATATTATTCTTATCATGTTGTTTTAATTTAACTAGAGTGGCTTAAAATAATTTTTCGAGTAACATGATTTATCGTTTTGCTTCAAAATCATAGTAATAATATAACTTAAAGTCCAAGAAAATCCATTTAATAAACCAACATGACATCTACAGCACCAATTTAGAATTGTAATTCATTGTTGAATTTATAACGCCATAAAATACGTTGAATACGAAATTGCAATCTATGCATCCGATTTCATATCATAGTCGATGCCTTCCACTTTGATGATAACAGACATGACATATGTAAACTCAACATCCAAATGTTTAATCGTTCAATGAATAGTTATTTTTTAATTCTGTGCTAATTTAATTGATAAATATAAACTGCATAATGTATTATATATTTACTATTCATTCTTTTGTTTTTGAACTATACCATCCTATTTTTTGTTAGAAACAATCTGTCCCTGAATTTTTTATCCCGTCAATTCCACGAAACACTTCGTTTTTATACTTTCGATATTAACAGCTCCATGAATACATTGAGTGTTTTAAGTAATAAATAATAAAACAAATATTTTTAGCAAAAATAAAAAACCTTTTATTTTGAATATAACGGCAACAATCGTATATGACTGAAAATAAACTATTTTGTTTTTCAAGTCGTTAAGACTTTAAACGCGTACGATAAACTTGAACAATTTGATTGCATTAATTCGTAACGACGTCTTCCACTTGAGTTTATTTTTAATATTTAGAGTATTTTTCAATAGCATCAATTATGCAGTATAGTAATTATCGTGTTTGTTGTGTTTACGTAGGACACGGCGTAACTTTTTATTCATATTTTGTAACATATGCCGTATATGTTTCATAATAAAATTATAACATTTCATTTTTATTAATAAAAAAAACTTGTGAAAACATTGTTATTATGATAAATTTATTGAAACGAAACCAGTATTAACATTTAAAACATCTTATGAATTAATATTATTTACAAATCGAACGATTTGTTTTATTATGTAGTTAATTATTACCAATTATTATCTATTTATTGTATAGTTCGTTAAATTCGTTTTTTATTTCGTTACAACGAAATACTTATAATAACTATCATTTTAAACGTATAATTAACGATATTAACATGTTTACAAGATAACGTGTAAATATGTTGTACGTTTAAATTTTATATAAATGAATCGTAATTTTTCACCCGATAATCGCCCTCCTAAAAACTCAAACAAATGTCATTGACTTTCAAGTTATTTCATTTTTATTGTCTTATTGGGAAAAAAAATGTTCGATACCCAATTTATTCTTTTGTGTATATATGCACATAAACAAAAAAATACAAACATAACGCCGCTGTTATAAACGTGCATTGTTTACTTCTCATCCGTGCGAGATACATCCCGTCACCCGATTGGACCATTCGATTTCCATTCTCGACTCGCACTACAGGCCGCCACCGTTGCGTCGTACACATTATGTACAGTAATCAAAACCGGTTTTGTGTCAGACAAATTCTTGGCATTCATTTCCCTTGTTTACTTGCTGCCATCGCCATAGATTCTGTGTGCTTCTGGTTGCCGATAGGGGTCGTGTTGCGTGGTATGTGTAGAAGACGCATTTAGGTTTTATCTTATTCTTTTTTTTTTAAATAATAATCTGTAATATGTATTTCACCGACGACGTGATAGGATGATAATTTTCCATTTCGGACCGAATTTTATATCGTTGTTGACGACGACGCCTTAAACAGCCATGGTAAGACCCATGTGAATGGCACGTGGTGTATTTATGCTCGTCTTGGTGTATAAACGTAACCGCCGCTGTTGTTGTCGTAGTAGTAGTAACATTGCGCGCGTTCATGGCTTCCTTGGCGATCAATGAACCATGCAGACGACGCACGACGAGTAGCCACCACCTCCCGTTCGTCGTCTGACTTCACCGCGCGCCCTTACGCATCACCATACGACGAACACGTTTGACCACCCAACGCCGTAACGTTGATCATCCACTTAATTTGTGGTTTGATGTGCGATATATTCGGAAGGGCCAAATAAAAAAAAATAATGTATAAATCTCTCAATAGACGATTGTTATTTGGCATTTAAAAATTACGCAGATTATATTTGTAGAATTTGTTTGATTACAGTTGGAGCCGGTATCGAGAGATTAATGATACAAAATAGCGAAACAATGAGTGAAGACGAGTCTGTAGAACTATTCGATTACGTGGGTAACCAACACGGCGATCACTTGCCTAGCGAGACCGTCCAACAGATGTACAACGCGTCTGCCGAAGAAATCAGGTAATTTCACTACCAGCAGTTAACAGCTATCAGGATCACTCTGTATGCCGTTGGAATGTTTGAAATTGGCAGAGCTGGCGGGGGTTAGACCAGCGAGTTCTAACCACCTGGCTTTTTTCCCCCATTGAGGGTTGCTGCGACTATTCTCAGAAACAGACGTACATGAGACTGCAGCTGTCTCGCTCCCCCCTATACAACGAGTTAAAAGCAAACACCACGTTTTCGTTCGAGACCCTATATATCTCGTACCTCGTCACGTTAATAAATTGTACGTGTTTTCTATACGTACTCTAGACATTTTCTTTTATCTGCCGAGAAGCTGGTACAGTTTGGTCGAGTAGTTGTACACCGTACACGATGAATAATAGGGGGGGTCTTTGTGGTGGTGGGTCTAAAATTAAAATATACTTTTTGTGCCAACTGGCTACTGTTATTGCCAGACAGTCAAATATACCATACCTTTATAATGGGCTAAAATAAAATCGCAGAATTTCGTCCGTTGCCAATGGACAAAACTCGTTGGGTAAGAAATTTTGCTAATTAAAAAAATTCGAAATTTCTACTCGTGATTAATATATATATATATATATATATATATTGAGAATTTAACTTTGCGATATTTCCATGTGTTGTAAAGCATATCGTAATTATACGACCCAAGTGTTGGTCATGTGGAAGTGCACCGTGTGTGCCTGGCGGTCCTATAAATAGCCAGACACATCAACTCTTACTTCCTGTCTGGTACTATTGCTGCTTTGCACCGTTAACATTCGCTAAGATCATGATTTAAAATGTAATCAGAAAAACTTTTTGACAAAAAATATTACTCTTACATTTTCACAATAATTTCAATATTATTTTATTTCAAAATGAAACGAAATATTTATTAAATGTTTAACATTTTATAGTAAATATCATTTAAGTTAACGTTTTAAATTTTCATTAAAATTAAAAATTTCTATTAGGGAAATGTTTGATTATATTAATTTTAATATTATTTCAAATATATATATAATAATACAATATTACGATAGTTAATAGTATAATGTAAATAACTTCTATCTCTTATTTAATGAAAATCATTAATTTTAGCTTTAGTATAGTGTTTATGTAGTTTGAACGCTTAAATGTTTTAAATTTACAAGCATGCGTTTAAAATGATTATTCTATAAATATTATTATTGTAGATCAATAAATGGTTGGGTAATAATTGTTAAGTGTAAAGTGTATTGTACCTGTATTATTACATAGCGTGAATGATTAATAGTTAACACGATACAGGTGTAAAGAATAATTTTGGGAATAATTAAAAATTGACCAGTGTGTCAGTAGTCCTCACGTCATTTGTTTGGCATGTAAATAAAGTAGGTCGAAACGTCATACCATTACAGCTAAATAAAAATACAATTTCTGCCGTCGTCTGTAATGAATTTCTTTTTTTTTTTTAAAATAACTATTGTTTAAATTAGTGTCTTCTTGGCGAGCTTAAATACGACGTTTTAGGCATTTATAATGAAAATGCTAACAATGGCGGCTTAAACTGAAAATGTTCGTGAACTTATGTAATATTTTACCATCAATCTGCTTACGCTCAATTTTTGTTGACTAGAATGTGGTTAAAATCTATTTTAATTTATTGCGTCGACACTAAATGCAAATAAATATTTTTTCTACCTATGTTAGTTAATATTATGTTTATCTATGTTATTAATAAAACAATTTAACAATAAATAAAGCCAACTGTAAATTTCAATAAGAATAATAACATTAATAAGCAGAACGTCATTGGTAGAATGAATAAATAAATTATAAAACACGCCAATTGATTTTTTTAATCTATAAACCAGTAACAACTGGTTATTGAATCCGGATTGAGGAATTTTAGTTTTTTTAAAATACATTTCGAATCGAATGATAGCTTTTATATAAAATATCTTGACCAATTCTTTGATTTTGAATATCGATGTATTGTTAACAAAATAAAATTACATACCTTAATTTACTTTACGTACTTAAGTACACACTGTAAAAAAATACTTTTAACTGTCAATACAATTTAAAAATAACGAATAAAATTATTTTATATTAAAAACTTTAAATTATTTTATTTTTCTTAAAATTTGTAAATTATTTTAAAAGTATTTAAGATTTTATTACCTAATATATGTTGATTTAGATTAAAATTTCAATCAAAATATATAACACATATTAGGACTTTTTATGCTATAACTTTAGTTTTAGAAGGTATTTTATAGATTTTTTTAAAATTCAATTCAATATAACAAAGTTATTTTGTATTGTATAAAAAAAATTCAAAAACTTATTTTCTTTATTTAATAGCGAAATTATTAATATTTAATACAAATATTCCTCAAACAAAAAAATTTTTTTTAATTTTATATACTAATTTTATTAATATATACAAATTGTTGTATTTATTATTTAACCATTGTTTTATTTAAATGGTATGTAATATCGTGTAAAATGAATCTTTTTTCCTAAAATACATTAAATTATAACAAAAATTGTTATTTTATACGTTTACAAACGAGAGATTTTGGTTTTTTTAAAATTTTAACGTACTTTTTTGTACATGCTTTCAATTAGTAAAGAAAATTTCCATTAACTGTTTGCCAAAACTAGAGAAGACAACATCGTCGTCATACGCACATTCGTTCATTGTCACTATGCGCAAAAGCTTGATATGGATAATATTCGTTGCGAGTGTTACTAAGATTAAAAATGTATATCAATTTTTTATATACGGACGTATAGAAATAATTCAAAACAAATGAGGAAAATAAATGAATGAAAAAATCCCCGTCTGTCGAGCATTGTTGTTGTTACGCATTTTTACTATATATTCCGTGGAACACGCACGCGCGTTTTGTGTGTGTGAGTGTGTGTGTGTGTATATATAAATATAGTTGTGTTTAATATATACATAACAATATTTATATGAAAGAATCAGTGTGGTGTGCGCGCGCTAGTACGAATAATTGTCGTAGTGGGTGGACGGGGAAAATACATGCGTTGATGACGGTGGAGGTCCCTCTAAAATTTGCCGCTACGCGCAGACGCATGACTGTATAGCGCGTCAAAGCCGAAGTATCTGTTCACGGTCGCGTGCCAATAATCGATCCCGGGCCCCCGCGTTCGCCGGCGACCGCCCTTATTTTTCCGGGCGTTTTCGCACGCACGCCGTTTATCATTGACCGCCGGTTAAAAAGGGCGACCCCGCCCTACGTATACCGGTCTAACGTGCGGCCGCCACGGTACCCCACGGTGGTGCCATCGACGACGATAGCGTGTACCGCCGCCACCACCACGGTTGGTGTTTATTTTGACGGGGCTCGGTGCTGGTGGTGCAGACGCACGCGCGTGTTATTGCCCGATTAACGTTGGCGGCACTGCTGTCACTCCGGATACCCACCCGTTGGTCCCACTGAACGGGTCCCCCATTTATATTTTTTATTTTTTTCTCGTATCCGTCGTCGGACGCACGCACTCGCAAGATGTGCGCATTCTGCCGTCGAATGTGTTCTACGCTGTCGTACGGTTTTACACACACACACACACGTTCACGTGAGCGCGCGCATTCCACTACGAGTGTATGTGCGTCGGTCGCTTTCTCATTTCTCTTTCTGGCGGTACGCTTCATCACCGCCACCACCACCACCATCGTCGTCACCACCGCTGGCCATCATTATATATACGGCCACCGCCATAGCGTCGTAGTAATGTAGTATTGTGCGTACTCTCGGTGTACGCCGTTTACGCGTGCTTTTTCGCGTTATTTTTTTTTTGCTTTCTCCGCACGCGTGTTTTCTTCTCTTTATAATAAATATAAAAAAACCAGACATGTTCGTTCGTTTATTAAATACATCGTGTGTTGTAGTCGGTAGTGAGTGACCGTTGTGTTAATGGTTTATTTTGTTTTTTTCTTTTTTACTTGTTTGTGTATCGTATAACGTAAGAAACATATTTAATAGTATAAACTACTTTTGGAATCAACGGTAGTATAATCGTCAGTCACCATGATCGTGCTATTCGAGGTAAGAAGGCGTTATTTACACGTTTTTAGACCGCGTTTCCCGCGTTTTTCTTCTCGCCCCACTCTGTTCCTCACGATTCGGCAGTGTCCGTAGTAGTAACGTTCGTGCGTAGAATCCACGAGGCTTTCGTATCGCTTTTCCGTTCACAATTTTTACAAATTTGTCGCCATCGTTAGTGTTGAATTTTTTCTCGTTTCTACGCAGTAATAACTCGGCCGGCCGACAATGAACCCAATCGTTTTGTTGTGACGGTGCACCGCAGCCAGTACAAGCGGTGGTGGCGGTGTGCTCCTGACCCCTTCTAAAATGCGCCTCGTCGTTCGTCTTCATGAATGAACCGTTTGTATTCGAGTGCGCGCGTGTGTGTACGTACGTACGTACGTGCGTGCGTCCAACCAACTCATAAACGGCTATGGAGAGGGTTCGCGCACATGTTAACACTACGGTCGCCGACAAATTTGTTAACCTTTTCGTTGATTACCGTTACCATTAAACGGACAAGATTTATACTAACTACTCGCGATGACCGAATCGAAAATAGTTTGAACATTAGGTACTGTCTACTGCCGTCGCTGCTACCGGAAGTGGTTCAGGCGATGAGCGTGTTTTCCTTCAATCCTAACACGCTGTGCAGATGGCCGGCCACACATCGCACACTGCATTTTTGTGTTGCAGCGTTCAAAACAAAATAATACCGCCACCACCACCACCACGTGGGCAACACGCCGAAAAATATTTAAAATAGCTACGCGAAAATTAATTTAAATTTGCACATTGCTGCCCTCTGGTTATATGAATTTATTACATTAGACATTCATAATGAAAATGAAACATTTGCATAACGGTCCAACGTGTGTTTGTTGTTGTAGGGTGGTGCAAGTTGCCCACGTTGAAAGCTCGTGTACTTTGGTCCGCGGGGTTAGAGTAACAGTGGTCAAATCATGTTTGTGTGGGTGGTAGTAGGTAGCAACGTGTGATAGGAGGGAGAAAAATAACTATCGATCGCGCGGGAACTTCATGTGCCAGTGTCATCCCGCCGGTAGCAACTAGAGATGGTCTTACAACGCCCAGGCTTTTTGTTATTATTATTATATTACTGTTTCGTTTATTGACCTTAGAAATACTTACGTATTTCGTCACTCACGATCGATCCGTTTTCCAACTGTTTTTGTCATAAATAATTACGATATTTTATAGACATTTTAGATTTATCGCTCCACACCTATTAATAAAAACGCACAACACTAAATGCGTGTGACTAATACTGATCGGTAACAGTTTGCTTTCATTGGATATTTTTGAAATATGCACGCCAGCCCGCTCATCAATTTGCATTTTTGGATAGATAATTTAAACTGCCAAAATATAAAAAATGACAGATGCGTATGAACATGAATTGATGTAATTTTAAACTTGAAAGTAGTACTCATAGTTCGAACAACGTGTGCACGTCTGATGTACTGTAAAATAATACGAACACATTTTCGCTGAATATTGTACGTGTCTTTCAATTTGAATATCTCAATCAAAGGTCTATACAAATATATGATGTATATTATACACGTGTACTTTTTACCTCTATAAAGTATGAAACAAAAACAAAAAATGATAAAACCACGTGTACATTTCCATAAAGTCTCGGCAGCATGTTCATACACTGTAGATATCTTTTGACAAATGATTTTAAAGTTAACAGTCCCGTTCTTATTTAATTTGGAATCGTTGACCTTGAACCGGTCGTCGACGGTACGTCCTCTAATGGCCCCCCGGGTTTATGGCGGCATCGGCGAGGTGCTGCCCTTTTGTTGATGTAATTCGGTTCAAATGTGCACGTCGGCGATGCATTCGCCTGTATGGGTTGGTAGTCCTGTGTGTGTGTGTGTGTGTGTATGTGTGTATGCGCGCGCGCGTGTGCGTGTATATGTGTGATATATTTATATATGCGTGTGTGTGCTGTGTTCTGACTGTTGAGTACCGCCGAATGAGGAGACGAAACAGAAACGCACTGACGGACGCCACCGTACACCATATATAATATATCTCAACCCCTATTTCTATTCGTTGTTATTATTATTATGTTTAGAACGCCCACCACACCCCAAAAATATAATCGCTGCCATCGTGACGTTTATAAAATATTTTTCTCTTCTACTCTGCACCACAGCCCCACCATAACACTACTCGCACTCATTTATCATTATGTACTATATTATATACACCGTGGTGTTGATGAAAATGAAAGTACGCCACCGTATCGATGTCAGTACTTTATTATTCTTGCGGCCGTCGGCGTTAATCGTTTTACGATATTTTTGTTGATTTAACCTTTGCTCGCAGGAGTGTTTGTTGAATGTTTACCGGTAATTCGTATAATTTTCCATATAATTATCCGGAATATTGACATTGTATTTCCCGTTTCGAAAATTTCCTTTTTACAATTAATGTACATTACGCGTACATTTCAATTAAATTGATACGTATAAGTACCTACTGTATGTATTTAAATTATAATGTCGGCCAACAAGCATTTTAGGTTTGGTCATTAACGCAGCTCTTGCTGGTTGAAATAACGAATTAACCCAAAAACGAAAAGAAATTTACTGTGTGTGTCTGGCAGCGCGCGTGCGTGTGTTATATTTTCATTCCAATCAAATGTTGACCAAATTTCCATGTATCCGATTTAACACATGCGTTTCGTTTATTCCTTTCGTATGTTTTTGTTCTTCTTATAAAGAAAATGAAATTGATATTAACTTTTAAATTTGTTCTACGTAAATTATATATATATATATATATGGAAATTTTTTGCTAAAACTGAAAAATCTAATATTCTTAGATGTTAATATTGTCAATCTTTTATTCATTTTTGTTTGATTGTTAAAAAAATTATATGTTTACTATACATACAAATGGAAGATACAATGATACAAATGAATAACAATAGGAATAGTGTTTGTTATACAATATTTATATATTAAAAGAATGTTGAATGTTTTTCACTATTCAATTATACAACTCTCACAGATTGCTTTATAATTATTTCTTTTTTGTCGAATTCTAGATTAAAGATATTTAAATTTATTTTATGCATAAACATAGTATGTCATAGTATTAATATTGACGAAATATGTCTATGCCGTTCAAACTACTTATTGTCATAGATATGTCAATACAATTTATGTTATGATACCCTTTATTTACTAGTCATCATTAAACAATTAATTGTATACCACTGTATAACACTTATTTATTCATATTATTGAATTTGTTGTTGAAACTTAGCTTTGGTCTTATTGAGTAACAACAAATTGGTCCAGTTGCAACTATACATCATAAGATAACAGATACTCAGGTTATTAATTCAATCACTTTGAATGAAAACTGTGCATAAATACAGTTTTCTACTATCTGCCATCCACTTATTCATTCTTGGTAACTACGTAATAAGAGGCTATGTAAATCATTTTGTTGTCACTTGTTAGTACTTATATATCTATATGAAAATAACCCATTTAATTTGAAAAATCATTGTATTTTACTACCTTTTCCCCAGATCTTCAAAACTCCTTAACTATTAAGTACTATTCATTTTAAAAACATGCCATTTCTGTATATTAGTAAAATGTATTCTATATTGAATTTTGTAAACGTATATTTGATCATTAATATCATTGTTATATTATTAAGGAACCACTGTTTTGTGTGAGGCAACTTGTAGAAAAGTATAGGAAGAAAAAAAATCTTTGTATGGTGTTTATAGATTTAGAGAAAACGTATGACAGGGTACCGAGAGAGGTTTTAAATTGGGCATTAAGGAGGAAAGGAATATTAAAAATATATATTAATGTGGTAGAGGATATGTATGAAGGAGCATATACCAGCGTTAAAAGTGTATGTGGTGAAATGGAAGGCTTTAAGGTAAGAGTAGGTGTACACCAGGGATCGACTTTAAGCCCCTACCTTTTCTTGGTAGTAATGGATGCGGTTACAAAGGAAATACAGGGAGAGGTACCATGGTGTATGTTGTTTGCGGATGATATTGTGTTGGTAGGGGAAAGTAGGGAGGAAGTTAATCAAAGACTCGACGTGTGGAGATTAGCTCTGG
>JAIPRN010004183.1:0-10240 GCA_025469175.1 Geopemphigus sp. TES_GeoC_2020 | reverse complement strand
TATATATATATATTTATTTATATATATACACAAACACAAAGCTTCTTATTTAAGGGTGATATGGTGGTGGTTAGGCTATTCAAAATTATAGTTGCACACTGATGCACTCCAAAAGAGCTACTATGTAATTTTTCGCTAATTTTTTTATCGTTTTTCCATTTATAGTTAACTACTAATTTATTTTTGTGCTACTATTTTTTATAAAACGTTATTGTGTAAAAATTTCAAACAGCATTCGTCATTCTATTCGTGTCTGTTGGAGGCCGCGGGGGCCACCAATTGGAACGCGGAACGTGGACAGGATGAGGATGAAAATAGCTGTTTACTGACGAGAAACAATTCCAGGAGCAGGTACTTAGAAATTTATTTTTGTAAAATAATATACGCGTTGCAAATAAAACTTACGTTCCATTTTTTTTTATTTATTTTGAATTCATTTAAATCAGAATCACGTTTATTATATTTTGTCTTTTATACAACATTTAATACAGTCGAATAAAATTTTCAATGATATTATTTTCGTGCGTCATTGTGTTCGTAAAATGATATTGAAATTGTATGTGTAACACCGCTGATAGATGGTTTTATTTTTTTCAGGTCTAAAAAGGTGATGACCGTATGACAAAGTAATATTTACTTATGAATACGTCGACCCTATTCCGAGAGAGTTCACCCTATCCAATTTTTAAAATATTTAAGGTTGAAGTGAAACATTGAAATGTAAACTACTTACTAAACTATGAGAGATATTATTTTAATGTATTTCTATGCAATTTACTTATAATTATATTATATATTCTATACATAAGTACGCGATTAATATGAATTAAAAAAACACATTTCCATACTATTTTAATATAAACAAATAATACTACGATAGTTAAATTATAAATAATAATCGTTTACCCAGTGCTTACATATTTAATTGTGTCAAGTGACTATAATCTGTGTGTAAAACAGTTATGTGTTTGTGTATTTTCAGCGGTATATAACGCAATCCAAACGTTTGAGGAGGAGACGTGGCGATATTTTAGAAAAGGTACATTTTGATGGTTTGAGATTTTTGTGAACTCCCTGGAGAAATAGATACGTTGTGTTTTTATACTCGTTGGTTATTTTAAGTTATATACATAATAATATATGTTATTATATTTTGTATTTCGTTTGCGTAGAACTCTTGAACTTCAACTACTTTTTTTCCGTGGAAATTACATGGATTTCAATACTAACATAATATTTTAGATATGTTTGTGTGGTTGCATAGACTCTAGTCACTTGATGGAACTTTTATATACATCATATATTCAATATATATATATGTATTATATTCTCTCTTTGTGACACGTTATAGTAATGGAAACAAACGTTATATTATACATTTATGTATAGAGAATTTAGATGATTAGAATGATTTATAAATTTATTATTATTATTACGTAGTATACTTGTATATACAAATAATTTTTTTATAATTTCGGTATTATATAGGTATTAAGGTATTATATTTATAATTATTATATATACGAGTATACTATTGTTCTCGTTTACTACATTATGTCGTGTAGTTTGGACAGCCATTATTCGCCTGTTCTAATATTATTCCGGAATATATAGCTATATAATAATAATAATCACGTTAAATTATTATTTTATATATATATTTATATATCTTTTTTTAATTATTATTATCTTTATACTATTTTTAGTCATATATTTTATTTGATGCATGTAGCGCAAAATTTGCATGTACTTTCACGTTTTATCAACTTCATCTCATTATTAACATTATATAATATAGAACTGTGGTCAGTTAGTGAAATAATTTTAAATATTCCCTTCCCGTTTTTATCATTTAAAGTTTTTTCGTCCTTATTACAAAATTAATTATAATCTAATGTACAACAATTGCACTATCTACTTGTTAATTTTCGTTATAACTATTTTTTGGTTCTATCAACGTATATACAGGAATTTTTTATTGTAGTTGATTTTTTTGAAAAATTTAACTATATTACGTTGACCAATTTTTTGTTTTTAAAATACGAGTTCTTGCTCTTTTAATATTTCATTATAAATACTACCGGTAAATCACAATAATATAAAAATACAAATACATATTTTTACATACACACACAAATATATATATTGTATTGATTTTTAACATCAATCAAGAGTAAACAATGTTTTTATTCCCAACATACGTTTTTTTACTCGTTTATTATTATTATTTATTCATAATTTCTTAGTGTTCTTGGTGTACATATTATATAATATAAACATAAATTTAAATACTAGTATCATAAATATACATAAACGTATAGATTCATTTTCAACATATTATATAACTTCTTCAAAGACCTAGTCATAGCAATAGTATATTTACACACTAGGACATGGACGATTTACAGGTGATGGAGTTAACAGACGTGGTGATTTCGTCTCGAAGACCGTCCGAAGATTCTAATTCTGATGGACAACAGCAACAGAACCAGACTATGCATTTACATCCAGGTTATAGGCAACAGAGATCACGATCACCGAGCATCCGGTAAATTCAAAATTTCTAAGCACACATATTATGTAAATAATACTTATCTATGGAGTCAGATCGATGTATGTTATAACTAATATTGTAAAGTTTTTCGTATCAAATGAAAACGAATCTACTTTATCAATACTTAACACCATTGAAGTATGTTGTGTGTAAAATATGTATTATTTTATAAGCCGTATTATATTTATTATAATATTACAATTTTTATTTGAAATTTGAAGAGCAGAATAATTACTAAAAATCTACATCTTATACAATGATAAAAATCGATTGTATACTGCTATTTGAGCGTTTATTTAAATGCTGGTTGTATTTTTTTTAAATTTATTTTCATTAAATATATATTTCGATTATTATTATATTTATTTAAAATTATTTCTATAATGTTAAAAATTAGAATTTTAGTATTTTAATTGAAATTCAGTTTAATAATATCACAACGTTAAATATCATTTAAATAAAAAGAAAACAATAGATTTTTTTTATAAAACCATTAGTTTTTCATATATTATTAACCATAGGAGAGAGCGTCGAACTCCCTCGCCAATTGGGAGGTACCATCATCAAAGTTATCAACACCATCACCATAGTCATTATTCGCACGAGATCGGCTTCAGTGACACTGTGTCAAATGTCGTTGATATCGTTAAACAAGAGCATCGTCGTCATCCTAGAGGTAAACATTTAATTTTATTCATACCAAATTGTATAGGAATTTACTTTTACGAAAAAAAACTTTTCTCTCTCTCTCACACACACACACACACACACACACACACACACACACACACACTATTAATATTCCAATGTATACAAATAATATTAATGTTAATAATCAAGACATCCGTTATACAGAAACTCATTCAAATTATTTCGCTAAAATAAAACAAATTTAATTTGAAATATATTAATACCGAATAGGTGAAAAGAAGAGAAAAATGTCTGATTAAACAATTAGTATTTATTTATTGTAAAATATATGGACTGAGCCCATCGGTTAGGTAACGATAATTTAGGCTTGTATCGGTTTCACTGGTGTTGTAATGGCCATGGCAAAAGGTGATATGGTGGACGAAGTCCAGGACTAAGCGAACACTGCACTCGCAACGGTCGCAGGTCACATCCATGACCTAGGCCTATAGGTTGCGCCGATAAGACGAAATGACTCTCCCAGGTAGTTTATGTATTGTTGATTTTATGCAAAAAGTAAAAGATAAATAAAGTTAGGTGAAAAATAAAAAAATTAATTTCAATTTTAATTTTTTTGAAAATTTAAAGAACACAACTTCGCTAAACTTAAAATATAGACCTTTATAGATGTGAGGTAAAGTATGTATTTGCATTAAACATCAATGGTTTGTGTGATCCATTAATCATGTATTTCGTGTTTCTCCTTGAGACATAAATGTTGCAATGGTGTAAGAGGAGTATTGGAGAATTTTAAAGTTGTTCGGGAAATTAAGGCTGACGAATTATTTTATCCTGCTAACGACCTTTTTATAATATTAGTACCAATAAAAGGCCTGTGTTTAGCTAAAAAACTAAACGAAGTTAGATGATAACATGAGCATAATCATGAGATGATTTCGAAAATAATTTAGGAATGTTGTTATTAAATTATTAAATTATTTTCATTTCTGGTCCTATCGATTTGAAAGAATTTAATAGGAAATACTTGTTAAGTTAACTGAGAAAAGGTTGGGACGGTGAGTTTGCCTATGCAACTTCATCGACAATAAGAACGAGTCGAGACGCAGAAATCCTGGTGCAGAGAACAGCCTTTGATCCCCGGAATACCGACTTCTGCTACTTGATGAATCGTGGCGGGAGTGCGCACAGATACTGTTGAAGACGAGAGTTGTCTGTCCCCTGTGGGGAGACAGACGTCATCCGGTGATTCACTGACTGATTGATTGGCTAACTGGAGCTAGGGTGTAATTTCTGTGTTTTATAGCTGAATCGCCCGGCCATATTATTGCGACGTGGTGGCTGGTTCATATTCAATTTTATCAAAATCAACGTATTTTGTCTTGCATTTTTGTATGTCCAATTTTTACTGCTTTTCCATATTTTTCTATTCACTTAATAAGGAACACGTATTCATTTGATTCGTGCTCGTTAGAATGGTATATTTTTTTAAATAGCTGTGTAATTATTGAAAACTTTTTGTATAAATAAAATGTGTTAATTCTGTGGTTATCGTAGGATTGCGACTCAACCCCTTTTTTTCCGCGTTATATGAGATTATTGTCGATATTTTATTAAAGTATGGTCGGTATTCCGAGAAGTTCAAATGTCGTTCCAACGTTTATTAAATTGTCATTTTTCAATACTTTATTACGTCAAATCACGTCGAAATATGCTTATAGTATTAGTTCCTATAATTATGATATCTATGGATATCGTTACATATGTATACATATTTCATTCAAAAATATGCACAACCTTATTAATTTTGTTTATAAGAAATTTTTGCGTAACATACGATAAGATAGACAAAATGAAAATAATTTACTAACAAAATATTATAATAATATATCTTTCGTCCGCGTGCTTATGTACATGTGTAAATCATCTGTTCACATCTGTCTCGCAGGTTCTTGGTCAGCGTCGACAAGTCCAGTGAGATCGCCCAGCCCAGGCAGGTCGGAAAGCGGACGCACGTACTACGGCACGACCAGCCTAGATCAACGTTCGCGTTCACCGTCGCCAGTATCGACAGCGGGTAGTAGTCGACATCAACACCATCACAATCAACATCATCATCATCACCATCAGCAGCAACAGCAACAGTCAAGACAACAGCTACAGCAACAACAGCTACAGCAACAACAGCTGCAGCAACCGGCGGCGGCAGCGGCGGAGCCGTCTTCGTTGTCGTCCATGTCGCATTACTCGCATCCGCATCCGCAACAAACACTTTCGGGCGGTGGAGGCCACGCGACATCTTTATCGGCCATGATGACGGATGCCACTGGCGCGTCCATAGCTGCCGTGTCTACAATGATGCCACCACCGTCTGTGTTGGTTAATAGCAGTTACCCCGTGCTGGCTGTAGCCGGTTGTAACAGGCGTCGGTTGCCTGCTACGCCTAACAAGCCGTCGTCGTTGCAGCTTCGGCCACCGCACCACTCGGCCTCAATAAACTTCCCAAAACTGAACACGTCACCGACGCGCAGTTCGCCGACCGCACTACCTAAGCCGCCGGCGCCGTCGTCTACGGCTGCGGCTGTCGCCCGACAGAGCATGGCCATGACGGCAATGCCACCGCTTAGTTTCGAACAGGCTATGTCGATTGGCCGCATTGGCAGGCTTTTGCCATCACCGGTGCGCAACGGGTACGCGTCGTCGTCTAAACAACAACCGTCGTCGATGGCTGCGATTAGGCTCCAGAAAAGCGGTGACGGTGGTCGGGTCAGTAGCCGGCATAGCGATTCGGACGAGGATGACTGGTGCTAACCCTTGCTGTCTGGTAGCGGTAGCCGAAGCCACTGCCGCTACCGAAGTAACAGTAGCAGCGGTAGAAATGGAAATAGTAACAACAATAACAACAATAGTAATGGTTGTGACAAAAACTTACTGACGATCAACAACAAACATCAGAGACAATGGCTACCTGTGCTACCAACAAAATTGCGGCAAAAAACGGTGATTCGATCAACGGTGATAGAATTGCGACTACTTCAGTGGCCTTCCTCACCATCTTCACTGTCGTTGTTATCATATTCGTTGTTGGACTCCTCACATTCTGCCACTGCCCTGGTCACTGTCGAAATAACAGCAGTACCCTCCATCATTCTTGCCATCGCCCAATTATAAATATTATTATTGTTATTATTATTATCTATTTTTAAATTTTTTACATTATTTTCAAAACGTATATTTTAGCATTGTTTACGTTAATTTTCGTTAAGGGTTGATATATATAGTAGATAAATAATATTAGTTCCCCGAAGATTTTTCTTTTGTAAACTTTAAAAGTATTTTTTATTTTAATATTATAATTGTTATTACAATCGTCACGTATAATCTGTCAGATTATTATATATACTTTTTTTAATAGACGGACATTCCCTTTTTTCACCACCCAATCATCATATTACCCCTTACCCGTCCACATGAATTTCGAATTACAAGTTTTGTCAAATTTTATCGATACACACACACACACATACACACACATGATATTGAATTTTATTATTATACGAATATTTTAATATTATATAAAACAAATGTTTTAAAATATATAAATAAAATATATATAAAAGAACGGATTTTTTTTCTTGTCAATCATTTATTTACACGAATAACATAATGTCGTCGTCGTATTACTAAACATAATATAATATAATAACATTTATCCATTTTAAATGGAAATCTATCATAGACATATTTTTAAGTAAAAACAACTATATAAAATTAATCATATTCATTTGTGATCATTTATGTCTAGGATTTTTTTTTAAATACGATACCGTCTTTTTATAACTCATATGGTTATGTAATATAATAAAAATAATATTATATAATTATAAAAATGTATATTACATAAACATTTTTCCTTAACTCAATGAGGCTATCTATTTTAACATATGATTTTCACATTTTCAAATCTTTTATTATGTAGGCTTAATATATGTAGCTGTTCAAATACTCTGATTATTGTTGTTTCATGACATCCATCCAATACATTTCTTGGAAATAACCGACACCGTCATTTTTTTCTAAGATAACAATATGTTATTGGTTAAATGATAATAACATAACACACTTATGCTAATAATATTATTATTTTTTTCGATACTACGCCTTTAATAGAGAGACATTCCGCCTCTATTTTTAAAATTTAATTGTCTATGATTATATTTTCTTATCATTGTAACCACATAATAGTTTTTACCTTTATGCGTTGATGTACTATGAAATATTATTACATTTGTTTCGTTAAATCCTTATGATATTATACTATCTAATTATAATTACTTGGATTTAAAATCCAACTTTCGTTAAACCAATTAATGTATATAATTAATAATAATAGTAATAATAATAGTAATAATAATTAATAATGATTACTATTATTATTATGTTGTTAAATTGTCAAAGATATTTTATAAAAATACGACGAGACGTTGTTATCGATCTAAAGGCTACGAGGGGATGTCCGAAACTTTTCCAATCTTTTCATTAAAAAAAAATATATACACACTTTTTTCGTTTAAACGGACAAAGCGAAAACAATAATATAATGTAACAATCGATATTTACTAAAATATCGTAATAATATTATTATTATAATATATTATATGTATAACATGATTGTTGATATGATTAAGGCTTGAATATTCGAACTGTTTACTACTCAAATTTCTAAGATACGTATATCCGAATTTCGCTTTGCCCAAAAGTACAAATAAGCGCACTCGCGGTCGTATATACGTCCCCTTTACTTCCCGGCTGTCGTTTATTCAATTTCTTTTTGATGCTTTGTAATCAATATAAATTTCTTATATTATAAATATGTTGTATGTCTCTTTTTCATATTTTTGTTTTTGTACTTTTGGAGCGTTTGTTAAATAATAATATAATATATATACAATGTACTTTTGCGTTGTGTGCGAATGTGTAGGCAACTATGTTGCGTAATATTTTCTGTTGTTACTAATAAATTATTATTTTTAATTGTTTTGTCAATCGTTTAATTTCAAGCGATTTTGTAAACGTAGGTTTTATAAACCATGTACTATCATATTGTATTACATTATTACACACTATACACGTTCACATGAAGTTATGTATATATTATAGTATAATTATATTATATACATATACATTGACCTTCATCAGTCTCTTTATCGATCTATATTTATATTTCTCTTTGTATTTGTGAATAAAACGACTGTACAAAATTTAGATTACGGTTTTTTTTATTTTAGTAAAAATTTGATAAATATAATCCAAAAAACCATCTCATATTCTAATAATATTTAAGCGATAGGATAATTTTATCTAGCGGATAATATTATAATAGTATACATTTTGTTCTACACGGGGCCATAAAATATAACGATAATATTAATTTTTATTTGTTGTTTTTTTTTTTGCTGTCGTTTAATAACCGACGGCATTTGTTTTCAAACTGCCAATATATTTTTAATGTAATTACTATTATTATACAAAATTAATTACGTCAAATCATATTTAAGGTGATTTTTATCGTTAAATATAGTTTTAATGATATTCTGTTTTTAATTAAAAATTCTTGCAAGTTCTTTTTATGTTAAAAGTCACAATGAAGTATTTTTTTTATGCTTTATAATCATGTATAAAGTATAAATATTGTATAAATGATATTACAATTGCATTTGTGAAATGTCTAGTAGTATAATTTTTAAAAAAATCTGTGATAAAATGACAAACCTATGTATAAAATCTTAAATAATTATTAAAAAGAGACGTATTAAATTTTGTCGGATTTAAATAATTTTCAGAGGAATTTCAGTTTATTTCTTGTTAAACGTAATTTCTTTTAAATTTTAATCATCCTCTAAATACCAAATAAATAAATCTGTCTATTTAAATACATACGTTTACGCTTGCTAATATCTCTTTTGAGCTTGTTTTACATCACACTTTGTTTTTGGCCATTTAAAAATAAAAATATGTTATCATAATAATAAGAAAAACCAATTAATATCTATATACAATATACAAATGTACTATAAATTAATAATAATATATATTGTAATTAAAGTTGCCTTATTATTAACTATAAGTTTTCGGTTGTATTTTTCTTTTTTATTGTTACAAAATAAAAGTTGAAAAAAACTGTAAAAATAATTTAATATTAAATAATAAAACAAATAGTACTATAATTAACTAAAAAAAAATGTTTAAAAAACGGAGGTGAAACGGGTACATTACTATTTTTTCCAATGTGATTCATTATAATTATCTAATTATCTTAGGTAATTCATTTGAGATAAAACAAAATTTTTTTAAATCATATATTTAAAATGAGTTGAGGCAGTTTATTTGTTAATAACATATGTTCTTAATTTTCGACAATCCGTTTTTTACGCTGTAAAACAATCCGCGAGTAGATTTATCTTGTAAAAAAGTGTAATAAATAAGTAAATTTTTAAAATACAAAAAAATGTCTTTATTCATATGTAGTTTTTCAATAATAATATCAATATTGCTTATAAAATGTATTATATAAATTCATGTAAATGATTAAATAATTGTAATTATTATGTAATTTTTCTTTCAATCTTATTGTATTTCCCACTTGCAGATAAATATATATTAGAGAAAATTCAATTATTAATATACATATTTTTTTTTAAATATTTAATTTCGAATAAATAAGTTTTTTGTATCATAACATTAATAACACATATACTAATATATAAATATTATATAAAAAAATGTGCGTGTATATATATATTACATTATTATATTAATTAGCATTGTACTTATTATTTTGTAAAAGTATAAATAAGTATTGTTATGGACGTCTCCACAACAAAAATTATGTAAAGAAAATAAACAAAAAATAGCTGAATTAACATACACTATATTTATTAAACATTCACTGCGAAACAGAATTAATTATGTCTAATACTAAATATTACGGAAGGTCTGACCAATGCTCTGACAAACACCACACACTCGATGCTCTGC
>JAIPRN010004182.1:0-16540 GCA_025469175.1 Geopemphigus sp. TES_GeoC_2020 | reverse complement strand
TAAACGTTATAAGTGTTTTTAAATTATATATATATATATATATATATATATATATATAATATTTAAACATAGTAATAACTACAATGTTTATAGGCATATTTGTCAGGGGGCACATTATTCGTCAGGGTATCCACCGGACAAAAATTACGGATGGAAAACTAAAATTCGTTTCGAACGATACGTAATATCTTCCCCCTCTTATTGACAGTAGAAAATATGAAATACGTCGTATTAATTCGCATTCAGATTGACTGGGGGAAGAAGATAATATATGGCTAGAAACTAAATAGAACTCGAAATCTGTGTACGATTCGTACTAATACATAAAATGGTAAACGTCGGCGCGATCTACACAAAAACAATCAAAAATACCCGAAATCCCAAACAACAAACGTCACGCCCGAAAACTTTCTGACACGAAAAATTACTCATTTTTCTCTAGTTCACACAAAATTTTCTGACGCATATTTACCGATCGTGAACACTTGCAAGCCAACCTCCAGAGTCTGCGAAACTGGTGTTAGTGTCTATATACTGAGCTAATCATATAAACGAAATGTAACTCACCATGTTCAAAGTCGAAATAAGAATACTAATTCCTACCGTTATATAACTCGTTAAATTAGATTAATTTAACAAATACTCCTTACGTTATTTTAAATTTTTATTATCGAACTTTTGTCCAGTTTTCCAATAAATTGGGAGAAATATTCAAAACATGTACGTAACTCGATAAAATTAATTACGATAAGAGTTTCAAAACCGATTCTCTTCGGTACGGTTCCGGTCCTTGTCAGATTTCTTTAAAGTGCTAAATACAGTTACGGGTCCCCCGAACAAAACCAGCCGTTGTTTTAGATTTTGAACTAAACGAAATATGTATTGGCTTTATAACGGTATGTCTTTTATTTAGTTCGTCAGAAAACCCTTGTTCGTATATAAGATGTGCTCCGATTTTTATGTGCCACATTTTGATGGCAATTTGTGTCTAATTAGACATTTTATCGAACACGTTTTTTGAATTATTTCAATAACTTCTTAAGGACACGGCAAAACGACGCGAAAATTGCAAAAATTCAGTGAAATAGATTTTTATTATACTGAATTTCGAATGTTTCTTCGTTATAATTAAATAACATTTCGAAATACTCGAATTGTTCGCCGATTATTTATTTAAGACATCGCAATGCTTACGTAATTTTTGTTCGCCTATTTCGGGTCGGGTATAATAGTATTTCGAAAATGTCGATTATTTCGCCGGTTGTCGTTTTTCGCGTTTGAACAAACGAATGCAACCTTTTAACGTCTCGGCCACATCGCGACCGGAAGGTTTATCGCGAAATCGGTGACAACGCTGGAAGGATTCGCGACCGCCACGACGGATCACCGAGTGTACGCATCTCGGTAACCTCGTCTAGAGGCGGCGAGAGATAACGTTTTAACGCGACACAGTGGACTCGCAAGCTAAGGACGCATTGGCGCTGGAGCCAATCCGGTTGTTGTTTCGAAAGCAGTGATGGGGGGCACGTGTTTGGAGACCAGGGCGATTTCGGTAACACGGAAGCTCGTCGTATCGTATAACGTCATGACCGGCGACCACTATAGCTGCCTACACGCGAGTAACGTATGTACTTACGGGTGCGCGCGCGCCCGCCTAATAAAATAATTCGACGGCCTTATACGCCGGCGTCAATTCGTTACTGTCAGGCGAACGCGGGCGGGCGTTATCGATATACGCCGTGGCGATGTCACCGCTACCGCCGCGTAGAGATCCGAGATCTCCGCGGCTACCGGCGTACCATTATACACGGGACTAGTTGCCCGCCATATAATACGTACTACGCCATCCCCCGTATCGTAATATATTTTACATAATACGTATGTACATATATATATACGATATTATAATGCGCGTAAGTACGGCGCGCGTGAGTGCGTGTATTGCCTATTGTGTGTCGTCCGGTCTTAATCCGCGCGCGACAACGAAACAACGCACGCCCCGAGATAGACGCGTGCGAGTATATAAAATATACGAGAATGGGTTTCGGCTCGAAGTACACCGCGACAATGAATCGTGCGTGCGCGTGTATGTGTATGTGCATGTGTGTGTGTGTGTGTACGAGTATACGACGAAACCCACGCGACGTCCAAGACGACCGCCCGGCGCGCTAGACTCCGGGATACAATTACACCCCCAACCTGGTGCGCGATCCTTTCGGTTTTTTCGTCGTTATTTTTTCGTTTTCCATTTTTTAATCCGGATTACATTGCCCCGCGATCGCGCGTGGATATTATTATTATTATTATTATTATTAGTATTAGTATTATTATACCGGCGCGTACGCGCTGCTCTCTTATCGCCGGACCGGATCATCTATCTTCGTCACCACCACGCGCCGCGCGACTTGTCCATTGTTGCGTTTTTGTACCGACGCCAACCCTATTGCCCTTCCTTCCCTCCTCCATGCACGCGCCGCGGACTCCGGTGCCGTTGCCACCACGCCTAGATCCCCGCCATCGAATCGTGACGCTGTTCCGTGTTTATGCAACGAATGTTATAACTAATAACGCGCAACCCTTTCCGTGAGTACACACTGCGCCTTAGGCCGAACGTAACCGTGGTTCAATAGATATTATTACGTACAGCGAATCGTCGTGACGTACGAGTCGCGCGTTCGGTTACATTCGCTAATTCCGATCAGTATCCCGCCCCGCCGATGGCCAAAAATCTACGGGTAAACTGATACCCGTACGTGAAAAATTCGTTCGTCGACGCGAGAGTCAAACGCGAAATTTACGACAGCCATAAACCGTACAATAACGAACGTGCGGAATTCTCGCGCGCTTGAAAACGTATTTTTAACTATTTTCCGTATCGTTAGTTCGTCAATAATATCGGACGTTTCTGACATTTCCTGTGTGACATTCGCCACACGCTTTCGCGTAGCTTTTGGCCCTAGTTGGACTGTCGAAATATAAAAACGACTAATTTATTTCGAAAGACAATTGTAAACGTCACTGTGACCTATGAATCTATGCAGATATGTAAGCAACACGGCATTGAGCAATACAAAGGCGAGTGCACTTTCCATACGATAGGCTCGGAACTGTTTTCTTATAAAATTCTAACACACGTAGAACCTTATAAGTAACCCCAGCGCTGCACCAGTCAGGCCAATGCTGATCGGTTCAGTCTGTCGTGTACAAAATAGCGCGGAAATGTCAAAAATCCGACGTGGGCCACCGCTACTCAACTACATCAATTTATTTCGATATTCGTCATTCATAATTCACCGGTTGACTACGTTATATTCTGGCGTATATTTTCACGCACGTTCCGTGGATATTATTTATTTTATAGTTGCCGACGAAGACCATAATAGAATTAGTTCGTAAGTACCGACATTTACACGACCAATCGGATAAATTTTACTACAACAACATTTAAAAAGAAAATTCGTTGGAAGATATTTCGAACGTTTAAAAATGTATCAACAGAATTTTACTCGATATTATATAATAATAATATATATACGTGAATTTATGAAATAAACGCACTCACGTCAAATAGAGTAGAAGCATAGTTTAAAAAAATGTTCCAAAGTGTAAGTAAAAAACGCCGTCGAGTGATGCCGATGCGTTCCGATTAAGCGCGCGTCCGTAATTAGTACGTAAACTATATGAATAATGATTCCAGTTATATAATTATCATAAAATGTATAAATTCGCCGGTACGATTTATGATAATAGTAATATTTTTTAAATAATTGGCGAGCAGATTGCATGATTCGATTACTATTTAATTCGCTAAAATTACTCTTAAAAGTACACAACTAATGCGTATACTCAGGGAGTAAACAGTTCTATGGTTTTCGTTCGAAATTCGTGCGTGACCGCTTCGTTTCTCAAGAGGAACAGTGGAAATTCAGAACGACGCGTGTCAAATCCCTCAATTACCACTGACCATAGTGTCGGCGATTATAGATTCAGCAGGGGTGTATCCTATCTCGTTTTCGTACAGTTACATTTACTCGTGACTTCCTGCCAAAGGCTATTTAAGGAAAATATAAAACACCGAACGTATTCGACTATCCCGTGACATCAATTAAATAAAAACGTACGGGCATACGGGAAGAAAATAACGTTCACGCCTTCCTGAAAAACACGTTTTAACAACAAATTAACTCTGTTTTCTATCGCGCCAAACGTTGTTATATTTCTCGAGTGAATATGTATATATATATGTTTTTTTTATCTGTTTGCCGCGGAATAACTGCGAATCGTCAACTATATATATAATAAATATGTTAATCAAAAGCCGGATTGTGTATAATTGTGTATAATGGGTAGGTGAACAAAAAAAAACCGAGTTGTCCGATAAATTATCGTTCCCAAATATTATGAACTTACAAAAATGTCTTTTTCACGACTATAAACAATAATAATAAAAATTTTTTTTAAACTTTCCATTAATATATAATATATAATCACACACTTGGATATATATTAAAGGCCGGGGAAGTTTCCTTGTTAAAATTAAGTCACCTAAATTGTTTTAACCTAATTCAAAAAGTAAAAGTTGTTTAAAATTCAAAAAAATTAAAATGTGTCGGTTCTATTCGATTTTTCTCCGTTCCGTTAAATTCACTTTTTTAATATGTAATTGAACGTGTCTATTATTGAAGGCGTTTAAATAAAACCTTTTAAATTATTTTATTATAAATTTTCACATTTAATTATTTATAAGAATTAATAACAATATAATCGCGGTTGCATAAATATTTAAATTTTATTGAGTTCAAACAGGCGATATTTCACCAAGTTATGTAAATATTTTTAACGTTTTCCACTTTCAAGAGGAATTCGGCATTTTTCGAATTAATAATAATAACGAACAAAGCCGAACAGTCTAAAGGGTACAATTTATTTTAATTTCGTTAATAAATAACTATTAACGGTATTAGTTTATTTATATTTCAGCTTTGAACTGAACGAGTTACTTTTTAATTTTGAAATTAATCGTTTAGCCGAGTGTTATAAGATATAATCGAAACCGGTTTACATACGACATTAACCGCAACCTAAACAGGAATCTCAATTAAAAAATTTAAAGGACACGAACCGAAGTCCAAACCGTCGTAAAGGTCTGTGATTTTTTGTTTAAGTTGTTGTTCTTCCCGACTCGTTTTAGATGTTACTATTGTACATACGTTCATCCAGTACGCGTCTAGATAATTTACGTTGACAAATAAATCTGAGCCAATGAAAATTCAAAAATTAAACTAATTGGTTTAAATACGTTATATAAAATCAACAATCGCTTTAAAAAGTCGTTTGAATTTTTTTAATTACGATCTCGTTAATATACAGCCTTAACTCGCACGCGCACGTACGCACACACACACGAATGCGTGAACATACGAATAATCAATTGGATCACCTGATCAACATGACACGTCATCGTTTTAGTTTTCCCACCGAAAGGTGACAGCTTATAATATATAGTATCTTTATGCCTACGTATAATTACACTTAATCCGAACCAGTTTTCTTATGTCTATCAATCAGTAATATTATTATTGATACCATTCGAGCGGCCGCCTCAAATTGAACCGTCTAGACTTTCCCTTTCTGCAACGAAGACGACGATGACGACAACGATGACGATGACAACCTAACACGCCGTCGTTGTTAACAGACTTCCATTCTTATTAATAATAATCAATTTTTTTCGCTACTTATATTATATTTGGCGAAATGAAGAAAAATCGCACCGCGTGGAACACATTTTCAGTTTCTCAGGAATTACGTTGTCATAATCGATGCACAGGTATTATCGTTTTAATAAAGCGGTCGGAGGATACAATTCATTTTATTCGCTAGATCGGTTTCCGTTTTAAATATAACGCGTTTACTCTATACAACACGTATATTATAATATAGGCGTTATAAATCGTAGGTACCGTGAAGGACCGATTTAATCGTTTTGCGGGCTTGACAACGTACTTCGACAAAGACAGAAGGATACGACCAACCGAAGCCTGAGCCACATAAGGTATTCAAACATTATTCTCCTGCTAAGTGTATGGAAACTCGAAAACCATTTTTACTTTTTTTTCTTTTAATTTAAACGCCAAATTTTAAGTGAAGAATAAAATATTCTACACACGTGCGCGCGCACACAAGCACACACAAGCACACACAAACACACACACACGTGTACACTGTCCGATTTTAAACATTTTTACATCCTGCCCGCTATAAATGTATTTAATCTACGATATAAATTCTACATTAAAAATATGGTTTTAACGTGTTTTTTATTTTTTAGAAAACGATTTTAATATTAAATATAAAGTGCGCGTATACGTACACACTTAATTTTTTTCCTTTAAACGGCAACAGCGTTTAAATATTTTCATTCAAACGATCCATTTTTTGTGAGACTATATAACGTACAAGCAATTAGATAATTTATATTCATACGTATAATGTATACGGTCGAAGCCATAACGAAAAGCATCGTTATACATGAGCTTCCTCGAAGAGAATTATTGAAATGTTATTTTAATTGTTTCAGACTTGTTTTTTTATCATCAATAAAATATAAATGTTATAAATTTTTAAAAAAGGAAGTTTATTACGGCATAAGCATTTCACTGTGTTGTCTTTACGAGTGTGCCCTCGAGCACCCGTAATTATACGAGACGCGTATGACTGCTACGGCAAATATCAATTTGTACAGGCGGTAGTATATTTTCTCGTTGCCGGAAGGTGCTAAATAGGGTGGAGAAGAAGTCGAGACGAGTTTCGTAACGTAAAAATCGTTATCAAAAATCGAGTTTAACGATATTAGTTTTTATACACTTTGTTGCCGAATTCAACGACGACGATAAACGTAATAATAAAACCGTACAACGTTATAATGTATCAATAAAACAAAAATCGTTTCCGAAATCGTTGTCGCCGTTTCGCACGCGTCAAAGTAAATACGAATATTTATGTATATTCTACGCTCGTGTAGTCATTTTATTTTTTATTTTTATTTACAACATCGGTAATACGCGCTCTAAATGTCTGCGATTCCGGTTTAACGGGCAGCGGAGGCGTTAAATTTATAGATCATTTTACTCATTGTATAAAACGTATGCATGTATTCACATGTGTATATATATATATATATATATATATACGTTATACTTATCGTCGTCTATAAAATAATATATTACGCGTATATAATATATTCGGGATCGTTTCTCATGTCCCGAAGTAACAGCAGCAGCAACAACAGCAGCAGCTTGCAGGTGTGAACGTGCACTTTTAACAAAAAGTAAAAAAAAATTCTAACCCGACGGGGAGAATAAGACACCTAAGTATATAACGCAATATCCGTTGATCGGCCGTCTACGACAATAATAATATTGTACTTGGACGTTGCGTACACGATAGTGTATATATACACGCGGGCTCGCGCGCGTGTGTATGTGTTTGTGTGTGTCCGACACTTGACTAGTCAGCGTATATAAATATATATATATATATATATATATATATATAATATACTATTATTAGGTATATATACTTCCCGTACTTACCTATGTACGTTTGTTTGCTTTTGCTGAGGTACGGGAGATAACTGGTTTTCACACTTGTGTATGTTGCGCGGCGTATATTATATATATATGTAAACGGCCAGATGTTCGAGTCACGAAAGGCGCTAGAACATCAAACGTAATACCTGGCCGAATTTCGACGTATATTTTCGTGGTATATACGAAAACCCGAGTTTTACCGAATAACTGCACGTATCCGCTTTTTGACATTTCTCAAACAAATACGCATCATAGGTAAAGATAAATTTCTTTGTTGAGAAACCTACAGTACTATTATACCTACATATATATATATATATATGTATGTATGTAGGTATATATATATATATCATAATGTTCAATGGCAGAAAGCCGTATAGTTTACGGCTATATCAGCCGCAGCGTACGTATATACGGGTTTTTTTACTCGTCGTACGCGCCTAAAATGTACAAGACCAGAATATTTTATTTTTCTTCTCAGTCGTCGAACCGACTGAATGGCAGGAAATCTCGAAATATTTGTTTTATTCGTGTACGCGGCGTATAATGTATTGTACACGGGACGAAAGCCAACGCGCACAACACGTGTATCGTAGGAATTAAAATTAATAACGTCGACGACAAACAGATTATCGTAGTATATTCAGAGGAAAATCTCTGCTTGGGCTTAGTTCAGTACCGAAATTCTCGACAGTTTTCTTTCTACGTATTTACCGTAGTAGACAGTTGACAAAATAATAAAACAATTCCCTAATTAAACGTTTCTCCTCACTGTCCCGCACCCCATCATCAGAAAACCAATACTGTCCGACAGATGCGGAATTCGGTGACATTTTATTAGTTACATCGGAAAAACGCGTGCATCGTACCAGTCGTGTCGTATTGGAAAAGAGTCGTCCTTGCACTAGGGTCGTGTGCCTAACGAAATTGCCTCGTCCGGTCGGGTAAGAATGTTACAGAATTTACGAAATACGAACGGGCATCCATGAAAATAATAACGATAAGAACAAACGAACTCGATTTTCATTACACGCGACGGTAGTATTCCCGAAATTTGGTACAAATCATAATGTCATTGGGGTCCGCGAAATTAAAAATAATATCGATTGTGTGTGGTGCGTAAGCGAAAAAATTGAAATGAAGTAGGCAGATGTGAGATGTTCTAAATTAAAATACAATGTATTTATGTATATGTATAATACACACACACACACACACACACACACACACACACACACACACACACACACACACACACACACACGTTTACGTGAGCCACTCGTTCCGAGGCGTTATAAAAAACATATTACAAAAAGATGTCGATCTCCCGTTGTACATATCATAGGATATTATGTTATCGTGACGTGTGCGGCGGCGGTGGCGGTGGTGGCGATAAAAATGAAAAAACCTAAAAATAAAAAAATCGGATACCCGTTGGAATACTAATTTCGTTCGATGGCAAAACAAATATAGAAATCGAATATTCAGTTTATTTCGTTTATAAGACGTGTCGACGTGGCCCCCGGGACTCTTCTTCTACAACGCTACAATCCAAACGCGGCCGTGTGTTGGTTTTTGCCGAATATTTCGTTATATAATTATTATTACTATATTATACGCGTGTGTGAGTATGAGTTGATCGTCGCGGTATAATAGCATATACAAAACGTGATTCAAAGACGCTAAACATATAATGTGCGACGTATATTCAATACAAATGTACATCCCTCGACATTGGAGAAATGCAGCGAACTTTTCAAACGCAAACGTCTTGTTTAATATACGTGGTAGACCGGGCGAATTTTTAGTAGCTTTTTTTTTAATTGCCTACCTAAAACGACGTTAAATATTGTTCGCGTATAGAAAATAAACTACGTACGTCCGCGGGTGTACACGCATTTCGACCGTTACGCCCGAAGTACGTGCGAGTATACAAAAAAAAAACGTCGATTATCCGTTACGTGTACATATTTCGTTGACCGAATACGGATTAAAAAGGATGGCTAAATGGACCAGAGGTTTTCTACGATTATCAGAAGATTTTGCACAAATGCTTTTTGTACAACCGTTTAAAACGTGTACTACAACTATTGAATTATGGCTAACGAAAATAAATACATTTTTGTTTACAACCAATTCATCCTATACGCGTCGTTTGATATCCAGGGGCGCTCTTGCTGTGATCTTGTTCTCCAAGTACTACATTTCAAAAGTGGATGAAAATCCAGTATTTCATTACCTACGTGAACATCAGCTGCTTTTGTTCGGCTTTCGGGTACAAATCAAAATCTCTTCGCGATGTTCATCGTTGATCACCGAGACATCTCTTCCATTCCGTCCATCACGGTCACCCTCTGCAATCACTACTAAATCACTACGTATCGCCGAGATAGTTCCCTCTCTGTCTTTAACTTCGATTCCAAGTGAAGTTGGTTTCGATTTCACCACGGAAGCGTGTGTAAATAAACTCGTCGTCCTCGAATATGATTCTGTTTCTCCAATTTTCGGTATGGACACAATTATAATATTACAGTATACCGCAACAATACTTCGTCACTCTCGCGTAGTTGTAATGAGACCGGTGTAACGTGTCTTTTACTATTATACCACTGCGTCACTATAATTTCGCTAGGATATCGTTAACTAGTGGCGCTTTATTTCGGTTTCGCTCATTCAACGTTCGTAAATAAAATTCCGATCACAAAATGGATAATTTTGTTGTATCTCATTCGGTTACTTGGCGTATTGCCGAATGTTTCAGTTATTCTTCATCATACAGTCCTTCGAGGTACTCGTTCCATCGGTTTGCCACCTTAATGTCGTCGATGTTCATCTCTTGGATTATTTTCGACCAGATTTGAAAACTTGCGATACCTCCGATCAGTTTTATTTGCTCAATTTCATTATATACGCGATACTCTTCGTCTACATCGATTTTATTAACCTTAGTTGTCAGCGGCATCATTGTCGTCCCTCTGTTAGCAGTATCGTTCTCATATTCATGAGCCATACGAAATGTATATACGACGATCGGCGTACGAACGAGGAATCGTTAACGATTATTACAAATTCAAAGGTACACCCAAGCGTGTTTTTTAACGATTTATAAATTGACCCTGCGTGGAACGAGTTCCCGTTCTCGTTTTATAATTATTGTTAAGGTTAAACGCGCTATGAATACCGTAATCGGATATTACCGTTCATGTTTTGATCCACGTTAATTTTGATTCGATTCAATTTTTTTTTATAAACTCCGCGGATGACGCCATCGTTCGGCTCGTGGTCATAAATCAATATTATAAACGTATTACGCGCCCGCGGTTTATTACGATATTATTATTATCATTATTGAGATGTGCGCGCGGCCGTCATTGCGTCGCGTTTAGTAGGTAAAAATGTATATAATTATGGACATTGGCGTACGCGTCATTCGGGTCGACAATTATAGGATCGTCCGTTTGTTCACGCTGCCTTTCCAGTAACGTTCCGCCACTGTCGACCCGTTGATTTTTTTCGATACTTTGTTCGGCATGCGCGAGAGTCCAAATAACGCGATGGAGCGGTGGAGGGCGCGCTAACGAATTACTCGATCGAAGCCAATAAACCGAACGACGATTCGGAGCCAGTGGCGGATATATTATCAATCAGTAAACATATACATTTATTTGGATGACGTTACGCGTAAGCGTAGGTAAATCAAAATTGAATGAGAGACGCGCAATTGAGTAGAAAAAAAAATAACGCTAGTAATTTGAAAAATTATCGGAGGACGAACAAATTATCAAGTGGTTATTTATTTATACGAATAAAATAGATGAAAACAACGTTTTCGGAATAACGAAATTTTGAAATTACGCGAGACTAATGCGATTCTCGTTATTTTCGTGTTTTAAGAATGAACAGCTAACAAAATGGGCGAAATCATTATTTTCGAACATCGCGAACATTTTGGTGTTTTAGGATATGGTTTTTGACTATGCGTATTGTGCGTTTAAATTACGTGTTTTTCAAAAATATAACACAAAATTTTTTATAAGATACTATAAACATTTTATCATGAAAACTCGTATATTAATTATACTGCGCAGACGTGAATTGAACAAAATAAGGTTTTGGCTGTTAGTAATCACGAAAAGATGCCGTTAACGCAAAAAATTCCAACAATGCCGGAAAAGTTAATTACTTGCAACTATTATCACGGAACTCGAGAATAAAATTAAAGTCGAGAAGTGGCAATTAAAAATGTCGTCGGTTTTTAGAGACTTTATCGCATTTTATTCGAGAACAGCACCACAATGGACGGATGTGCGTAAACCAGCGAGGAATGGTCTCGAGTTGTAATGCGTATGTTTTTTTAATTTCTATCGTTTATTAAAAATCTGCGCAATTTATTCATTATGTAAATA
Source organism: Geopemphigus sp. TES_GeoC_2020 (assembly GCA_025469175.1). NCBI lineage: Eukaryota > Metazoa > Arthropoda > Insecta > Hemiptera > Aphididae > Geopemphigus > Geopemphigus sp. TES_GeoC_2020. The sequence goes on along the minus strand of JAIPRN010004182.1, from coordinate 4,542 downwards.
ATTCGACAATATTGTTCCAAATAATTTTCCAGGAATCGCTCGGATAGACGGCTCGTGGACGACGGCTCGGGAATTGAGTCAAGTTGTTTGATTTGATCATCCCTTGACCCGTTTCTTTTTAATTTCATCGGAAGATTGTCGAAGAGAACGATGGATGATGTCGTACAAGAAACGTGAAGATTATTGCGGTTGGTATCTGTAATTATTTGCGTAAGGTTTGATTTGTTACGTCTTCGAGGCTTGAGCTAATTTGTTTGACTGCTATAAGGTCAACCAAGGCCTATGACGTGTGTTACACCATGTTTTCCAGAATACGTTTAAGTCTTGATTGTCGCGATTACAACAACATTCGATCGAATTCTCTCATACTGTTTTTCTAATGTTTGATTGTCGTTTCTCGGGCCCGATGATTCAGTAAACAACTTTCGAAAATATTATTCGTTTCTTTTGATCACGTGTAGACGTCATTTGGTTCCTGGCGTTCCGCTATGATGTAACCGTTGTCTATCGCTCGATTGACATTTGTTTAGCTAATATGTTTATATATTCTATATATAGAAATAGACAGAATAAATTGCACGTAACGAAAGCTCCGGGGAAATTCGTACTGTACGTAAACGAAATGTGTGGCGAGGCTTCTCCGAATGCAGGTACAATATCGTACCGATAAATACGACGAGCGCGCGTCGCCACGGTTGACAGACGGCGTACTACGTGTCGGGTGACCGAGCCAACCGGCGTCGATGGACGTGCGTCTGTTATAACGATATAGAGAGAGGAACGAACGAATGAATTGACGTTCATTGTGTGCACGGCGCGGTCGAAGTAAAAAAAAGAATCTAATCCGATGAAAATGAATAAAAGCGTTTCAAAAAACGTACACGCCCGTGACCGACCGAGAGGAAATCGAACGTGGCGCGACCGCTGTCAACCATTGGACGGAGCCACCCGGCCATTCGTATATCATACACACTCACACACACACACAATTTGTATAACATAGTATGATACGCGTCAAACGTATTTTGATCGACGGAGATCGCGTCGTATTATATTGTTGTTATTAGAGTTCGGACATAAAAAATTAGGAGACTCTCCGAATAAAACAAAATTTAAATTATTTTGTGTTATCTATACAATGATTAACGAATATATTATTAGTGATCCTAAATATGGCGCGGGTTCAATACGAGTTTTGTACCATTGTTAATCTACAAATATCGGCCGGAAACACGCGAGGACAGAAAATGTAATCGGAACTCCACGAATTATGTACGAAATTCGTTATTCGTCAATCAACGACTGTGGTTTTGTTTCTATCGTTTACACTTAATCGTTATACGTTTTTAAAATTAAAAACGTTCATTATTCGCGTATTGTATTCCTATTTTTTGAATAGTTATACATTTTCGAAATTTATTCCAGTATACCCGCGTATTTTGCGTGAAACCCGTAATCGCGTATTTAAGCTTCTTTTACGTACGTACTTAAGCGCGCGTTTCATGAGTATAGCCCACCGTTATCGGATTACGGTACGATCGTATATTATGATGGTCAAATAATAATAAATGATAGCGGCAAATATAATTTGCAGGTGGACAGGGGCAACAAAAAAGGGTTCGTATATAAGGGTGAATTAATTAATATTTTATGAAAATCAACGTACAGCGGCAGAAACGTCTCTTGTTATTATTAATTGTATTCTCTCGTATTTACAAACAATTCCATTCAGTTCTACGATGGCATTTCATTTGGTCGATGAGTTCGTGTATTCTGTCCTAGTTGTCCATTATGTTATACATGTATATTATACATCGTACCCATACCTCATACCCGAGAGTGGGTCGAAATATTCGCGTACTTTTCACGGCTCAAGACTTCTCTTTTTTCGTACTACTCGCACTATACGCTCCAAATTCGACCAAAACTATATTTTCAGATTAAATTTTTTCGAAAACAACATTTTATTTGTTGTCGTTCATTTATTTATTTCAAACAGGCGAAATTGTTTAGCAATTAATGAATACGTTTGGTGATGTATACGAAAATGGTTACTTCCGGTACAGTTGCAGAAAACTCTCGATTCTGTTAATATCTTCGAATAATACAACAAAAAATGTAGCTAATAAGTGCGATACACATTCAACGATTTCGTATCGTGCCTTAAAATTTTCGTGCAGCGTACGATTTTAGGTCTTGATAATATTGTTATCTTTTTTTGATTTCACGATCAAGTTTGAATGAAATGTCCTTGCAGCGAAGAACGGTGCTGGTTTTCGCGTTGGTGTTAATGAACATGCTCAAGTTTGACATTTTATACGTTCAATCCGAATTGTATAGATTGTGCCGGATACATTTCGCGTATATTTTAGTATTGATTCGTTTATTGGGATTTCGTTTACCCTCACTACTTCTTTCGCACGTTGTGAATGAGAAACAAAAGAGAAAGAGAGAGAGAGAGAGAGTGAGAAAAAAACAAATATAATTTTCGAATAATACAAGCGTGTGTACACATTTTAATATATAATGATATATTAGTGTCATTCACATGCCCCATCAAATGAAATCTATAAGCAAAAATAACGCTGTACGTGTCTCCTACAATAACTTGCGGAGTAATTTGTTTTTTAAAATTATGAACGTTTTTATTGTGCACCACGATTGAATACGACGTTAGGTTGGTCTATGTATATATGTTTGAATATTGTTGTTATAATCAAATGCCCTTCGTTTTGCACACATAATATGCCTATCTAACGTGTAAATTGATGTCGCGTACATTAAATTACGTAAGCAATGCAATGTTTAATTTATACCGATCGGACCGTCTATAAATTGCTTTTATTTATTTTAGAAACACTAACCATATAAGTTATTAAATAAAACCACCTATACACATGTACTACACTAGCGCACATAACTGGTTTCCTCCTTCCTATGTACAATACAAACGCTTTTATTCTTCCCCTGACATATCAATTAACATCTAAACTTCTAAACTATTTTCTTCAAACAGTTCAAAATCATACATCTATTTCAATTTATTATAATAACGAACGGTGCTATTTTAAGGTCCGGCAACTTTTTGCTATTCGCTCCGTGCGTATTCTATTAATAATTACGAAATTGCTCGTACGTAGAAAATTGATTAAAATTTGGTTTGCGCTGAAGTCAGATTTTTCGAATTTCGCAAAACGCTGTCGAGTTGAAGAATATGATGTTTTCGAAGAAAATCTTAAACTTTCGTTTGATAAATGAAATACATGATACTTCTTAGATCGTTTCCACAGAGATAAATTTGATAAAATCGATCCAAGCGTGGTCAAAAATAGATGAAAAAATCGTGAACGCAAATCTATGTCCAGAAAGGTTCTGGGCAAATGTTCGTTATATTTGTGGCGCACGCGCACTATATCACTTATCAATTCCTAAATTATTATAACTTATTTGTTATAAACGAATGGATTGTGACTGGTGAGGTTAAAAAAACGGCGTTTGCAAGAGGCTCGAATTGTATCTAATTAATCGAATAGCACGATTCGTTTAGGTATTCACAGTCGTTCTACAGTTATTTCGAAATCTCGAGTTTACCAACGGTGGGTCGTGCGCGTTTTTGAGTGTGTAACAGCATTAAAACGAAAAAACGTAATGATATTCTTATGTGTTGTAGACGAACGAAAACAAATACATAGGATACGTAAAACACGAATTATGCGTATCGGTACTTGGGGTGGTTATCAAAATGGAACAGGCCAATGGCGAAAAACATATATATTCGAAAATATATCGATATCTGTTTTATACACCCACTATAGAAATATCGTACGCCATATAACGTACGATAAAGAAATGTTATTTTTTCTCAATCGACTTTAATTCTGTACCACTATATCTATATATATATATTCTGTACATTACATACAACGTATATCGTACACGGGTACATCGTCATACCATCGTAAAACTAGTGATTATTTTATGTTAAACGTTCGACGTATATATTTATAACAACACTAACAGTCCGCGCGAGGTTCGATATATCTTAAAATTTGTTACTCGAACTAAAAATATCGATTATTGATTTCCGATTCTATCGTAAATAATACAAACGTCACAATTTATATATATATAATTGTATACACGTTTAACGAGAATCTACACCGTGTGTGCCCAGAAGTCGTATATAAGCGCGAGCGCGTTGGAATCGAAAAACACGGTTTGGTTGAAACCCGACGTGAGCGCATGTGTAATAATAATAAAAATTCTTCGGATCACCCCGGGGACATTGTCGGCGATAGACCGGACTATGAGTTTCCCGAAATGAATATCATCCACTTGTCAGACGTCATACAATATACCGTATTTTTTTTCTTCGAAACTTTTTTTTTACTGTTTGTCAAATTAAAATATTTTTGTACGCGTGTATAAGTAAGATCTTGTTCAGTTATACATGTATGTGTATACTTCTGTATATATATATATATATATATATATATATATATATATATATATATATGTGTGTGTGTGTGTGTGTGTGTGTGT
>JAIPRN010004181.1:0-13691 GCA_025469175.1 Geopemphigus sp. TES_GeoC_2020 | reverse complement strand
TATATATATATATATATATATATATATATATCGTAATATTTTTTGTATATAGGGTGTGGGGGGAGGGGTACGTATCGGTTTTTTTTCGATGGGAAAGGGGTGGGGGGGAGTTATGTTATTTTCGTTTCGCGTGCAGCATCTCCATGAGCAACGTTTGCGTGGGTGCGCCGCCACTACAATGCTTCAAGTACAAGCTCTCCTCGCCCCTGGTAGCTATGTGATGGATGTCGGGCAATACGGACAACAATTTGGTAAATTTGTCCTGCAAGCAACAAACACGTCGCGGTCGAGAAGAACCCGACCGCCGGACCGTTGTAAATAAAAGAACGAAGATTTGTTTTTTATTTTTTTCGATACGGTCTCGTAATGTTTTTTTGAACGTATTACCTGTACTTGAGAGTTGGCTGTGATGCAATAGTCCAAAAGGGCCTTCAACACTTGCTCGTGACCTTCGTGAACGTGTTTACTGTTGCCGATCCCTTTGACGTCTGAAAAAAATGCGTATAACAAAAGAACGTAACACAATACAATACCGTTTTCGTTCGGCGCACTTACCAGGGTTCAACAGTAGAAGGAACTTTAGACAAATATAATCACCCACGTCGAACTTGAGCTCTTGTAACCTGTCGATGACCCGGGCGAAACAGTCGGCCATCGTGGTGACGCCGAGCAAGCCCAGCGCGAGCAAATCGAACTTTTGTCCGTTGTGCAACATAATCTCGTTAGCCAAGTTGTTGTGCATGTGCTGGTGGATGTGGTCCAACACCAACATGTCCGACCATGAGTGCTGCAACAATTTCATCTGGTCGTCTACCTGTGTACGAATCCAAGAAAACGCCGACCGTTTAGAATTTCCCAAAATCGTTTAATATACACGTCCATACAACCGTATACACATTTTAAAACATTACTTTGACTTAAACGTTATTAAAATAAATAAAATATTAGGTTGTTCTCTCTTTGTTATATATAAAGGGAGTACACGGAGAATGATAAATTATGACAATTCACGTCACAGTTGAATATCTCGTATAACTATTGAAAATAAATAAAGCGGACGTTATAATATTCAATACTGTGTATGAAACTGTTATTTTAATTTTTAGAATTATTAATCTATTTTATATGGCACTTAAATAACATAGTTTTTGGTCGACAATTAATAGTTATGAACTGGTGCTGCGCTGGCAAATAGCGTCGTGATTTTCCTAGTGCGCGAGGCATAGAACGAACAATGACTACGCGCCCCACCTCCGTATAAACTTTCTATCGAAGTTTCGGATTAAAAAATATTTTCGAAATTATCCGTCGAATGAATATCATTTATAGAGAAGAAATACGTTAGGATATTCTGTACGCGTATTATAAAACGCTGTCATGTTTTTTATCGCCAGAATAAAGAGTTTAAAAAGGGTGGTAATTTGATTGCATAACGAGCAACGGTCGTCTTCGTCGATTGTGATATATATATTTTTCCCAATATTCTTCGTCTAATATATATATATTTCTTTTTCTTATTTCTGTTTCTCTCGTTATATATAGTGGGAGAAACAAAAATGTGAAATATTCTCTGCATGTAACGAACACCAAGCGGTCGAGCTCAGAGTGCCACTACACCACTTCTATTTACGCGCAACGAATTGGAAGACCTTGAAAAGTGAAAGAAGAGTCTGCGCGGTGGCGGAACGTATATAATATAAATATATATATATATATATCGTAGTACACGTATTACTACATAATAATAATATTATTATTATACACGATAGCATAATGTATAATAATAATAAATCCGTAACGACTGCTGCCTCTTTACGTGTAATTTTGGTTTTATACACTTATCATCGTCACAACTACAACTATAGAGAATAAAATATAGACCATAATACTATATATATATATATATATAGAGAGAGAGACCGGTTGATAACTCGCTGTGTAACTATGTGTCAATAATGTAAATTCAGTGTAATGCTAGTAGTAGAAGTCTTATCGTCAAATTTAAAAAAATATATATATCAAGGATACTATATTTTAAATATATATATATACGTAATATTACGCGGGTATTTTGTTATCCCGTCTCATCTGCGTTTTCCGCTTTCACTGGAAAAACCTTGAGTTCAAGGCCAATGCCGCGTAGATTTCACTACGTTAAATAAATATAACACGCGCGTGGAAAATCCGACATGCCGTTGCCCTAGGAAAAACTCAATCATAATATCATCATAATTTATACGTAGTGCCTATGCTATACAGCTACACACGCACACGCATACGCACGCGTTATTATTAAGAAAACAACAATAATTATATCTGGTAAAAATGACCAGAAGATTTTAACGGAACTAATTAAAACGTATATATATATGTGCGCCTCTGTGTGTGTGTGTGTGTGTGTGTGTTTTGGGTACGTGCGATGACGAAACGATTTAATTACTCGGTCTCGAAATCTGGAAAAATCTTTCGAGGAATTCGTAATCGGACAAATTCCATTAGGTTACTATAGCAACCGAACAGGGAACGAACGAACGACTCGATTATTTTATTTTTGTTCGTTAAAGTTCGATTTGCAAGCTCGTAAAAAATTTAATTCATTCCCCGTTATACACGTATGAAAAATATACAGGCATAGTTTTTCGACACATTTTTTTCGAAACGCACCACCGTCCTTTATCAACACACACGCACACCACACACAAATAGATATTTATTACGTTTTATTATTATTTAACACCAACCGCAAACGCCTGTCTCCGTCCCCGTCCCTATTACAATATAATCATATGTAATACGCCATTGTATAATATGATACAAGCGTGTGCGTGTGTGTGTGTATGTGTGTGTGTGTGTAACGTGTTATCGCCGATTTTTATTAATCCGCGAAAACCTTGTAATCATAAAATGGGACATGTGGCGTTGCTACTGGACGCGCGCCAAAAGACAAAAAAAAAGAAATTATAATAATATAATAAACGACGACGTAACGAGCGAATTTTATAATCGGATTTGATACAACCTGAGCGGGCGCAAGAAATGAACGAGTTAAGCATAATAAAAATTTTTTGACTATTACTAATATTACAATAACCCAAACGAACGTGTACAGCGTATGTTATATTAAAACATGTATAAGTATATTAATTACATTTTTCGTACTCCTATTTATTTGTAAACGTTTATTATTGCTATTATTATAACTGAAGATGGCTTTCTGCCGAATCCGTTCGTAAAACGTTATCAACATAAAATGTTTATATAATATATTGTCGAATATTTTGAATTTATATATATATTGATTTAACGTAAGTATTGGATATACATTTAACATTTCTTAAATATATATTAATGCGTAACGTATTATACGTAGTGAAATCGTAAAAAATTACTAATATTCCAATATATTACAAATAAACTAAAACTAGAAACACACGTGTCAGTAACGTAATACGGTTTTTAATCGATTATAAAAAGTCAAGAACTTGTCGAGTCGGTTAGACACTATATATATTTATATTTACATTTATATACCATGGTACATACGCGCTGCACCTATTATAATGGATAAAAACTCCACTCATCGTTTTAGATGTCAAATTTGAAAAAAAAATTACTAAACCGATTTAACGATACTTAATACCGAGACAAGCAATGTTTTCATAAAAGACAGCAACTCTAATATGAAACATTATAAGGCTCGAAATTGTTTTAACGACTTTCAAAACATTATTCGTTGAATATTGACATTTTCCAAATGAATTTACAATCATAAAATTATAAAAAGACGGACGTAAAAAAAATTCGCAGAATTTTAAAAAAATTGACGCATCGTACGTCTAATTCGACAGAGTTACCTCATCTTTCTCTCGCCCTAAAGTCATTTTGATGCAATTTGATTACACACCAACACATTAATATATATTATACAGAAATAACGTAACGAATTTTATTGTTACGATTGGTTTATAAAACAGTTAATGTTGTAGTTTTAAAAAATGCCTAATATATAATTTATGTATTTATATATATAGTATTATTCTAAGTAGAAGGGCGGAATAAACGAACAAATCCCAAACCCACGTGCGCGATAGCCGTGTATGTATTATAATACTCGTATAAGACGCGGACAAGGGCAGACAACAACAACAACAACAACAACAACAATCATAATAACGTCTTTAATGAAATACTAAACAAAACTCAGGCCGATGAACTTAAATGAAGAATAAACTACAATAGTAATCGTATCTGTGCTTATAACGAAGTCAGTGTCCAGCGTGATGTTTATATACGTTGTCGTAGTTATTTTTACAAACACTTCCGCGTGTATATGTCATTTTTTCTCCTATATTATTATTGTTCGCCGATGTTTATTAGTAAGAATATAATTTCAAGGTAACGAAAATTGGCATGCGGTTCGCGACGTTAATATTTACACTAAAATCATACGCGTGTTATTATTTTTTGTTATTTAATACAATATTACATACACGCGTTTATACACACACACACCAAATGTTCTTAACCCGCCGTCGTCGAAACAGAATACAATGAACCCGTGCAGTATGTACCGACGACATATGCCGTCGTATATACGAAACGTAATAATCGCCGACAAATTCTATTACACCGTAGAGTATATAACGCGTTTTCAAATTATATAGTTGTACGTATTTATCGAGGGATTTTTTTGGCAATCGACAAAAATAGGTCAATGGAACATAGTGGAGACGACTATGAGGTCGACTATAGCTGTCGTAGTGTGTGTGTGTGTGTGTGTGTGTACGCGCCTGCATTATTGGCGCGTACTTGCGAACAGTCGGTAAATAAACGAAGACTTTTAAATAAGAATAAAATAATAGAAAATACAATATTTTTCGCACTGAAAGCGAATTTCATAAATAATATAACGACGATAGAGGGCGAGAGGGTAAAAACGGAAAATAGATTGACCGAAATATGCTATTATAATAATTGCGACATAGAACGAACAACGACAAACTGAGGAGAAGAAACCGCGAAGTGTTACGGGCGCGTACATATACATATATATATATATGTGTGTGTGTGTGTGTGTGTGTGTGTGTGTGTGTGTGTGTGTGTGTGTGTGTGTGTGTGTGTGTGTGTGTGTGTGTGTATGTGCGAGTATATTATAATTGTAACGCGAAAAGGGTGAGTGCGAATGGTTTAGGACGACCTACATAAACACACAAATACGCACACGCGCCCGCCCGACTGATGACGTAAACCTCACTTCCCTTCCCTTCCAACCAATAACGGGGATCGATCCCTGGCCTGACCATGACCTACCGCGACACATATTAACCTAGTTACAAACGCACACAACCCTTCCCAACAGTTTCTTCCCCTTATCATTGTTCCACGGATATATAGCGGGCCAACTATAGCTCGGTCGATTACCTCTCCACGTCCAAGGACAAACATATATGTACGTAAGACCGTTGAATAATATTATATAATATATATATATATATATATATATATATATATATATCATCGCTTATTTATGTTGTCGCGATACTATCGAATAGAATACTCCCCAGAGATGACCTAACCTCTCTGACCGAATATCGAAAGCAATTCGGGAATTTTTAAAAATAAAACTCATTTTAAAAGACGTAACACAATTATTATTAAACGTGCGGTGGACAATATAGAATGTATTATATAGTAGTGCCAACTACGTAGAAGTATCGATATAGCAACAAATTGTTTAAACTACCGAATGATAAAAAAAAATTTATAAAATTATAATATTTTTATAGACGATTATTGACGCCGGCCGATAATAATTACATGGTTTCCAAAAAAATACGAAATTCGTATTTAATTGAATACAAATTACATCGAATATACTGTATCGTTCGTATATATTAGATCAAAAAAGAAACGAGAAATTTTCCGACCGATAATTAAATGTGTGCGCGCACGCGTGCGCGACAAAAATTCTAGTTTCCTGACCTTGGCTCTGGCGTTGCCGACGAGTATTTTTTCTTTTAAGAAATTTCCCAAAAATTATACTACGCGAATTCTCGCGTTGTTAACAATAATATTATTCGATAGGCGTTCTTTTAATGAAAATAAAACGTTGTTTACGCATAATATACCGCACTTAAAACACGTTTTGGATTTTCGTTTCACAAATCGCGTATTGTTTTATTTCGTAAAACTAAAAAAAAAAAATAACAAATAAAAAGAAAACAAAGATAACTACATAATATTCCGAAATATACGTGCCACGGCTGTTATGCAAACTTCGCTTCGTACTGTATATTACACCTGCAGTGCCGTACATCACTATACACATTATTGCTCGTCCATCGTGCGTGTGTATGTGTATATATATATAATATGATATATTCAGAGCGGCACACACAACTTATGGTATCCGGTCCATATTTTATATAAAGCGAATATATATATATTATTCGTTTGGCACGAAAAGGGACGAATATCGACGACAATAAATACAATTTCAAAACCGGACGAAATATCTGAAATAAGCTTCCCTTGAAAAATCGTTAAAAACGTTACGAATTGATTGTATTTTTAAGCGAATTGTACGTTTTTAGCGCGTGTTACTTAATGAACGCCCCGAAATGTTACCAAATCCCCGAGAAATTTAATCGAAAACTTTTTTCCTACAAAACACGATTGAATACGAAAAAAAAACTATTATCGATCCGACTTATACCGAAAACAACGTTAGAAAATTCGACGTATTAAACCCCGACCGCGGTCGATACACACGTCTAGAGGCCCTGACAAGTACACACATTGGCACTCTAAACAATATTCGGATCGATGGAAGACGTCAAATTATTAACCGGTATATCCCGTAAATTCGTCGTAGCCATTCCGTTATAGGTAATATTATAACTTATATTAAGAACAACGCGCTTCCGTTTCGTCGTTCGGATCGATGACGCGGATTATCGTATATTAAAAAATCCCTACCACCCCTTTACGCTCGATATACGCGAAAACGTAAAAAAAAAAACGAAACGGACCGATAAATTGTATAATATATAATTACGAATATATATAATGACATATAATGGACGAAAAAACGATATAGAAACACTAGGAGAGTGGGTAAAAACGGGCGAACGACGAGGTATACCACCGTCAATAAGTTAAGCTTTCGTAGAACACCCTGCGCCTGTGCGTCCATCCATCCCCCCCTTTTTTAAATATGTATATAGTTGGCACGGACGAACGACACACAAACAATACGAATGACATGACCCAGAAAAACGCGCGTAATATTTAACGGTGTTGGAAACTACCGGGGGCGGAGGGGAACGAAAACGAAACCGTCGATTATCCGAAACCCCCCACTCCCCCGACCGAAAAAATTTTATATACGTACAACGGGGTGTGTATAAAATTGTACGGAAATTAGCGCGATCCGTCGTGTGTGCTGTAGTAGTACGCGAAAACATCGAATATACACACGGGCGACGTTCTCGCTCGATTAATAGACATTTATCAACGACGACGGCGGCGGCGGCAGTACGGCAACGCCGACCCCGAATACACACATAATGAGCGTCGTCCAATGAGGCATCGGCGGCGGTTACCGGCACGCACCACCGCCGTTGACGTTGCCGTCCCCCTAAATCGGGCCCCCGGGACTACTACGACGACGGGCCGCCGCCGCCGCCACCGCCGCGGGTTCTCTTCGTGACACGGCGAGCACACACCAACCGACCGCAGTGGGGGGAGGGGGAGCGACATGGACAGCGGCGAGAGGAACGCCACGCGCTTCGACTTTTCCTATTTTCAAAACGCACCCCTTTAGCCATTCACACACACACACATCGCCCCAAACGCGAACGTTATTAATTACGTTGTTCGTTCCCGATCGAATTCAACACGTCGTCCCGTAGTAATACGTGAACATATCGTGCAATATATATATATATATATATATATAAAAACGAAAATCCCTCGAGAATTTCACGCGACCACGCGGGGGTGTCGTTCAATAATGCGTATCAATCACAAACTTCAACTTTGGGACCATAGAACCTCTCTCCTGTGTAGCGAACATTTTTTTTCTTAAAACTATTCGAAACGCATAATATCGTGCGTAGAGGTTAATGGCGCTAAAATACGCACGAGGACTGTCGTTAACACATATATACGCGTGTTACGACTATTCTTTCACCCGTACGGGTATATAATCTCTATTATCTTTTCGATAGTTACTTGACCGGCATTTTATTAGAACATAATTTCGAACAGAACGTTACAATTTTGCGCTTACCGCTTACCGCTTGATTTCGTAAACTAAATTCGGCTAAACATATTTCCAGCGATCGTTTTCAAAAATAAGTCTACACCGTCCAATATTAACGAAATATCGGAATTCCGTCAAACCAACAATAAAATTAAAAAAAAAAATCATGAAAAATCGAAAGCTCGGAAACAGTAAATTCCACAAATCGATGTAAGCGCGATTATTATTGGAGAATATATATATATATATATATATCGATGCTCGTATCAGTGATCTAAACAATATTTCAAAAACTATTATCGCGTAAATGACTAAAAAAAAAGCGCCTCGTACGCGGAAACGGAATTCGTGATTTCAACGACATCGGATATTGCGTATTCGTGATCAACTTGCTCGGATATTTCGAACGGGGTGTCGCTTAATTAATATATAAACAGCGCGGTTTTCGCCCGAACGTGCGGGACACAAATAGGTTTCGAACAGGTTTTTTTTCTGAATAGAAAAACGCTTCGGAAACACTCCGCGGAATATTCGGGACGATTTTCGCCCGCGTGACTATAAATATTGCGCTACGGCGAGCTAAAAATACCGTGGAATAAAAACCGCGTTACGACGGACCCCGGGCGTGTTTTTCATTTAAACTTGGTCCGGGCAAACGGCAACTTTAACGAGAACCCCCGAAATTTTTTTCCCGGCTACTACTTCGCGGCCTTGCGCCGACGGGGCCATTATATTCCGTTCGTAATTAAATAATAATAATAATAATCGTGTGGCCACGAGTGCGTACACGCGTGCACCTACGTCGCAATCGCACACGCGGCGGCATTGTTCTCTGTGTATTATACTACACTCACACACACTCAGTTTTAAATCGCGTCGAGTTTTCTGGGCGCGCGGCAGTACGCCGCGGCGGTTGCGCAAAACCGTACGCCATATTACGGCGCGTGTTGTACACAACGACAACGACGACGACGACGACTCGGCGGCCGTTGAGAATTGCGGTTGCGCGTGTGTAGTACGAGAGACGACGACGACGGCGGCGGCGGCGGCGAACTTGGCCTATTTTTTTTTGTTTTTTTCGTTATACTGTCCCCTCTACCGCCGCCGCCGTGCGCCAAACCGCAAAACGACAGCTGCTCCGTCACCGCTAATGGACCACCACCGCTCGCGCGTATTTATGCGTGCGCGTGTATTAATAATATTTATTTCGCGGTTTTCACGCGCGCGAACCAACGACGCACGTTTATACAAATAATAACGAAATACGCGTTTAACGTTTTATTAATATGGCGCGCGACGACGTTATTACAATTCGAATTGATACCGCGGGGGGAAAGACGGTTGTTATTCGTTTATTTCGTTTACCTTCAAATCTTTGAAAAACACCGAATTCCGGGCCCAGTCCACCTGCGAGAACAGATTTTGGTCGAGCACCTTGCACATGAGCTCGAACAGATCGACCTCGCACTGGTTGTACGTCTGGCTCTGTAACAGGCCGAACAACGAGCTCTGCCATTCCCGGTCGTCTAGGCCCTGCACGAAGTCCCGGATCATTGGCGACATCCCCTTGCCACCACCGCCGACGCCTATAGCGGTCGCCGATACGGCCGTGGACGTGCTGCCGCCGCCGCCTTCCATTTGCTGCTGCTGTTGTTGTTGTTGTTGTTGCTGCTGCTGTTGCTGCTGTTGTTGTTGTTGCTGTTGTTGCTGTTGTTGTTGCTGTTGCTGCTGTTGTTGTTGCTGTTGTTGTTGATGCTGTTGCTGCACATGGTGTTGCTGTTGTTGTTGGTGCGCGGTCAACAGGTAGTTGTTCTTTGGCGACGACGGTGGTGACCATTGTATCTTGTTCGCGGCCAACATAGATGCCGCCGGAACGGCTGCTTGTTGTTGTTGCTGTTGCTGTTGCGTCTGCTGATGATGCTGTTGGTGTTGCGACGGTTGTTGTCCGCCACCATTCGCTCCGGTCATGTTGGTCACCGCTGAGCTATTATTGTTGTTGTTGGTGCTATTGTTGTTGTTGTTGTTGTTATTACTATTGTTACTGTTGGTATTGTTATTGTTGTTGGCCGAAGCTACGATTTGTAATGTCATTTGCGAGTGTTGGTTGACCGCACACGTGGTGCCTCCGGTACCGGTGGCAAGAGATCCCAGTCCGGCCTGGCCCAAAGCCACGGCGATCGGGCTGGGCGACGAGTCGGGCGATGATGTCAACGACGACACCTGTTCAAAAAAAATAAAATATAAATGTTATACGTATTTATAAATACGAATATTATCCTCGTCGATGCGTCAACCACACAACTCCTCCCCCTTTCATATAAAAGTAAATAACGTACGAGCGCGATGTGGAATCGACTTAAATATGATATCGTTTAGTTGCGATTAATTTGCCCTTCTCTATACACAACAAGCGCTTTTGGTTACAAAAAACAAATCACAATATCGTGAGTAAGAATAATTCATAAGAGTTGATTTACGTCGGACTTAACTTCCCCACCAACTGTATTTCGGGTAAACGAGAATTTTCGAACGTACTGCACACGTTCGCCGTAGGGTACAATTATAACTTTTACGAATAATAATGTATGAAAACCGCGAAGAATTATTGGCAAAAACCATAAATAACAGCCGAATAAACGTAATCAAAAATACGACGCGACATAAAATGTACAGATATGTGATCATTGGCCAAAAAAATGTTTTATTCGAACGCGGATAGATCATTATGGTAATACTATAGGACGGACAATCGGGTAAGATAATAAATATTAATTATTTTAAGCGTCTCGAAAACTTCTTATACGAGTATTATTAATAAAAATTTAAACGTCAATAGGCGTTACACATTTGTGGTTTTCGCGTACATTCCTAATAATGAAATTGTGAATAATACTGCTTAAAAACGGACGACGACGCGATAATGATTTACACGAAAACGTCAAATACTATTTATTTTAAATGTACCCACGACAAACTTGAATCACGCGTTCGTTCGATAAACAAAACCTTTTTTAACTTCATAAACGTTATACACGTACCATAGAAATAACAATGTTTGAAAATCTCAACGAATTTCGTTAACGGTAACTATCTACGCAACGTTTATTCTTCTACAGTCAGTCTGTAAGTTATTTATAAAAATGTAAATATACGTATACATTATACAAATGCAAACGTGTTTAAAAACGACGATTGATTTTAGGGTTTCGTCGGTGACTTTCACGATTTTCGTTGTACCTATTCGTTCCATTTGATCTAAACCAGTATATATATATATATTAAAACAATAATTATACAAAGTTGACCAAATGTTTTGAAACTAATTTCAATAATTAATTGGACGCACGTATGTAAATAAATACGGCTTATCTTCGTACATTATCGGGATAATATATCGTCATCAGACGTATTCAATCGGTAATATGATCGTATTTGTTCTTTAAATATTCGCGTGAATCAAATCGTCGCACGTCGCGGTTCGTACAAAAAAAATCAAAACGTTCTCTCACCTGGGGAATCTGAATTTCTTGTTTTATGTGCAAACTGGACCCCGACGACGTGATGGCTGAGCCCGAGTATTGGCCCAACGTGACGGCATCGCCGGCTAACATGGCGAATTGGTGATGGTTGTTGGCCGCCGCGGCTGACGTGACCACGCCGCCACGCAACGTCTGCACGGCCATTTGACGCTGCCGCATCATCTGCAACTTTTTGGCCCTGTCCCGTTTGTACATGGGCCCGAATTTGTTTCGGCCACCTCGCATCCTATCCGCTCGGACGGCTGGAACGCGACAAAAACAAAAAAAATATTCGTTAAATATCGGCACACGAACGGACGACCAACGTCATTAAGAAAATTCTATACGTAAGCGTATATCATGTTACTATTATACCTTCGACAAACGTGTCGTTTTACGTTACGGTCAGCCGAAAATAACTTGTCGCGCCCCTTCCTTGTAAAAGAATGTGTAAAGGGCAATTAGAAGTTAATTTTCCGAAAAGTTAACTTAAACGTGATTTCCATTGTTCGAACAGTTTTTTTGTTTTTCATACATTTTAAAAGATCGTTTCGTAATATTCGATAAATAACAGTATATATATAGCGCGGTTCACTACCGCATCTCACTCCGCTCCCTCCAAAAGTCGACGTGGTACAAAAGACAAACCCCTCTATCCGAGAAACCGTTTAAATATACGAAACGAGAAGTTCGAGAATGTCTAATTAGCCACGACGAAAACTATTTATAGGTCGGAGATTTTGCTACGACGATGTACCGCCACAATGACATATTAAAGGAACAAATTATTACGGACGTGAGGGTGACGGAAACGCGATACGTAAACAATAATAATAATAATAATCTCTTGGGCGGACGTCGTTGTCGTCGTTGTACAAGAAAAAATTATCGTGTCGACGAATCGAACATACGTAAAAAAACAGCACATAGGTACATACATCTAAGTACGTATATTTTAAAACGTTACGACGTACGGGTAGACTATACGCAATATTATATATATTTTAGTCAACAATGGTTCTCATCGCACGGGTCCTCCCAACTCTCCGCGCCGAGTCTGTACAGAACAATAATAATATGGTGGAAAAAATACCTCGTGTTCCTCCTATTATTAAAGTTATTACTAAACCGACACGATATCATAATATACACGACTATCGTAGTATATACGTACACACACACACACACACACACACACACACACACACACACACACACACACACACACACACACACACACACACACACACACACACACGCACGCACGCACGCACGTACGCACGAAGATAGGTACTTCTACTACGTACGTTATATAGAGGGACGCGACGGTGTAAGCGTAACGATGACGACCAAGCACGGTGTATTGCATAGTCATTCTTTCGTATGTGACGACTATCGTAGAAGTGTATACGGACAACACGTTAAAGTATATTAGTATTTTTTTTTATTATTACAAACGATTTTTAATTTTTATTTTCCGAAACGCGTCGTCTCGTGCATTGTTGTTGACGGTAATTTGATCGAAAACGCGAGTATACGTAATACGTTTTAACGAAACGAGGCCGAATGGGGTCAGTGGTTTCAAGTTTAAAACGACTTCGCGCCCTCGCAGCGCTTTGTAAATACGCTAGAAGTAAAGTCCGTAACACGGATGGTAAGCCGGATAGCGTTCGCAGGGCGGAGGGGAGACGGCCGTTTTATTCTGATAAAACGCAAATTAATTTCGCACGCAAATGCGATATTAAAGTTACTCAAAAATAAGACGCGCGAAAATTATTTTAGTCAACGACTCCAAATCGAATGGACGCACCGTAAAAGTGAAAAAAAATTCCACGCCGCCGAATCGTACGTCGAATATCTTACATATCGAATAATCGATCACAAACCGTGCATAACATGTACGCCAA
>JAIPRN010004180.1:0-16563 GCA_025469175.1 Geopemphigus sp. TES_GeoC_2020 | reverse complement strand
GTTCGCGGATTCGAGTTTTTTCGCTCTCGTTAAATTCAATTCGCGTCCGGCGAACAAATAAAATACGACCGTGTAAGTACGTCGACGTGTTATACGCGTCATATATCTTTGGGACAACGATACGGTCCACAGTGGCGTGAACTTCGGGCCTGAATTTCGGGCGGCGCGGGTGGTGGTGGTGTGTGGGGGGGGTTAATTTTTAAATAAATAAATCGGACGACCCTAACGAAACAAGACGCGTTATAGACTTTAGTAGATTATAAAGTTTTAAACGAACGCGGTATAAAATATTTTACTTTTTTCGTTACGATAGATTACGAATATACGTCTAGTAGTAAACGCATTTTTCCTAAAAGTTTTCGGTGGGGGGGGGCTTTATCACTTCCCCTCTCTCGTTAGTACGCCATCGATACAATCTATTAAAAGCGTGATCGGACGTCCGTGAAATTACGGTATTCGACTCTGACGAGGTTTTCGGTCACCCGCGTGTCGATTTTGAAATTTGATCGATCCGCTTTACTCGCCGTTCCTATTATATTCGCTCGAAAAATGTTTTTAAAAAAAAAATCCCGTTTATCGTTTATGCGTTTACGAAAACAATCGTTATTACGAACCAATATTAATCGAAGACGGACGTCGTGTCGTTATTTCCGACGAACACCGGCCGTATTCGAACGCGATCGGCAAAATAAAAAAATACAATTTCAAATTTCCCGTCAGTTCTTAGTTATTTTCCGTATTTTTGGGGGTTAGTTATATATATATAAAAGAAACGAAATGTACGATGACGTACTGTAAGTTGTTTAGATACTTAACGGAAAAGGGCGCCGGCAAACGACGTGGAAAAAATGGCTTTTAAATACGTAATCGAATACGGTTTGGCAATAAGTTTGTGGTTTTCACTTTTTGTTCGCGAGAAAACGGTTTGGAAAACAAAAACGCGTTATTATTACGGTCGTCGATATTTTTCGCTTAGAAACAACGGCCGAACTTTACGCGCTAGTGTGCGTCTATATATATTTGAGTAAGTTTACTTGTCCGCCCAGGGCTGTCAAATAAATTTCAAACCTAAATGGTTCGTCGAACCTATCGCGTATAAGCGAGAATTCGCGGGGAATATATTTTTTTAGCGCGCGTATGAATAAAACATACACTCCGGGTGCGTATATTATATTACGTTCGTGTTACGTTTGGTTTTTTTTTTTTTTGGGAGGGGGGTTTTGGGTTTTTCGACATATTTTTTCGGCCATTAATTAGCGAACCGTTCGAATGCCGCGGACCGTATCGATAGGCGAATTCAATAGTTCGCCGACGCGTGTGTCGTTGCACGTGTATGCGCGCGCGAAAGTTGGCCCGGCGCTTTTAGACGACGATCGGTAACGGCCACCGAAAACGGGCCGACCCGTGATCGGATCGAAGTGTGTCGGATACGGGAAATACGTTTATTAACAACAGCACCGGACGGCGGATGGCCAACCGGATGGCTAACCGTCACCGTCGCGTTATATTTACCCACGGCGATAGCGAAATTCGTTTTACGGTTCAATAGCGAAATTCGACTTCGGGCGACGGAACAAACACGGCGGTTTTCCGTAGCTTTTCGTTCGGAATTCGCGTCGTGGATTTTTCGAAGTGGCGACCAAATCGCCTCGAATCGGTCGGGCGGCCGAATAAAGTTGACGAAAAACCGGTTCGCGCTAATTCGACGCAACAGGTACCGGGGCGTACGTTTCTGCGGACTATCCAGAAATATCGGATAGTGGGAAAAAACGTTTTCTCTCAAAGTCGTTTCTCAACGCCGTGAGATATAACTAAGACCGCGTAAATTCGCGGCACTTCGTAACGCTCGGCGACGGTGAACGCGCCGCGTAAACCGTCCGCGCAACGTTACGACGTTCGTTTACGACGTCTGTTGGGTTTCGCCGGACGACCCGGGGCAATGTGTTCGCGCGGTTAATATTCGCGATTCGTCGACGGCGTTACGTTTCGCGATCGATTCCGTCCGTTACCCCGTTGGTCCGGTAACGTTTCGGCGTCCCGGTCGTCGACGATCGAACGACATTCGGAACTTTCGTTGTTTCCTCCTAACGGTCCGCCGTCCGTACGCGGTAGTGACCGCCAAACCCGATTCGGGTGACCGAACGGTAAACACGTCCCCCCCCCACCGAATAAACGTTGATTCTCCGGTGGCCGAAAACGAAGCCGCCGGCGACGAGCGTGTGCACGAGCGTGCCGAGTGGCGACGTTTTTCGCGATATTTGGCGGCGCACGCGTGATGGCCGTCCACGGAGTCGACAGGTCGTCGACCGGACAACAATTTCGCGCGCGCGTATATATATACATATATATATATTCCATTCGGCGATTACTCGACGACGCGGAATCAGCCGTAGAAGATTTCGGGTCGATGGCTGGAGGAGGGGAGGGTAGCCGTACAAGATTTGACGATAATTACGCGCCGTCGTTTCGGGACGAGTTCCGCCGCTATCGACGGTACACGCGTGTTCGCCCGGACACGTCGTATGCGGCCGACGTAACGACGCTCCGATCGGCCCGTTCGTACGACGACCTCGGCGTCGTGGTCGCTTCTTCCCATCGGCGTTGCGCCGAATGGTTGCGCGACGTTTAACTAAACGGCCGAGGCCGACGCGCGCGTTTTACGTTTTCTCGAAAACCGAAAGCCAAACTAAAACGCGCGTCGGACAAAACACCACGGATTGGTTGTTCGGAGCTAAACGTGTCCGTTTACACGAGTCCCCGCCCCCTAGAGTTGATGTCGTCGGAACAAATCGACAGGAGACGTGCGTCGAATCGAAGACGACGTGTTTATTCGTGCGCCGCGATATCGGCCCGGTCGCTACTCGGAGGGAAAACCTGAGACGTGAATTCGTCGTTTACGTAACGTGTGACGGTGGCGAACGACAATGCCGAAAGAACGGCGCCAACTGTTATCGGTACGATTTTCGAACAACGGCGTGTTTTGACGGACGCGTGTGCAATGATATCCATAGATATCGCAATTGTAACGACTTACACCGTATACGTATTACCCACGTAATAGGGACGTATTGAAAGGCGACGTTTCGACCTAACGACGCTTCAATTTCTCGGTATACCGACCGTATTTTAATAAAACATCGACAATACAAATTAGACTCGAATTCCGGACGAGTATTTCCGTCGTCGTTGAACGGCGGGGCCTGTGATCGCGCGATTATTCGATCCGTCGTGGCTATCGGGTTCGCGTCCGTCGGATTACGAATACACACACGCGCGCGCGCGGCTAGAAATTCTGTGGGCGACGTACGGGGAAAACCGTCGTGAAGAAACGGCGTCGCGTACGGTACCGCGTTTACCGTATCGGCCGTGAACGTTCCACGCCGTCCGTCGGTCAAACGTTACCGGTACACTACAAACTGTAGACCACACGCGCGTCGCCGTCTGTTACTTTTCGTCGTCGTATTATGCGTAATGTCGTAATTGTCGCGCTTTTACCTACACGACCGCGGTACCGTATCGGCAGCACGGTACTCTGAGCAGCTAGGTCGGTATTATCATACGTCGTGGCCGCGGTCTGAGTGGAAAATACTCTTCCGGCGGTTCGTACGCGAAACGGTGCACGGCATTCGCGCGAACCGAAACGGTCGCGCCGTCCATTGTTGCCGGCGTATCCCCGCGACCGTTTTAACCGTCCCTTCCGGCGTTATATTCGCCGTTTTTCTACTACCGACACGGATTTTTTCCGTCATTTAGTCCGAGTGACAACGAAACGAACAAATTCGTCGTCGCGACGTCCGGCGGACGCGGGAATAGTACCGACCGGCCGGTATCGTATTTTTTACCCGATCGACGTGTATTCCCGAGAACGTACGGGAAACGTTATACCTAGCGCGATTTACTCGTTTTGAAACTCGCGACGTTTTCGACGATTCGTTCCCGTACGCGGAGGACGCGATTTCGCGCGAGTTACTACGAACGTCGCGCGCGAGACGACCGTTCGTGATTATTATCGTACGAAACGTTTCGGCGGCCGAACGAAACAAATTCGACGTCCGGACGTTATCGTGCACGGTGCACGGCGGCCCGGCCGGCGTTTTAACGAAACACGCGCGGACGGAAAAAGCGAAAAACGCGATAATTGTAAATGTCCCGGGAACGATAAGGCGATCGCGCCGTTGTTTGCCGGTGCCCGCCGCACGGGACTACCACCACCCTGTCGCGCTAAAGTTATTGTACATTTTGTTCGTCTTCGCGCCGAGATAAATACGTTTAGTTCGACGACTTTCGAATTTCGCGTTTTTCGTTCAACGATATATATATATATATTTATGTATACACGTTTATCGCATTAAGCGCCGCGGGCTTAATATACCGGCGGTTCGATTTTCGTGGACGACGCATTTTCGTCGTACGTGTCACGATTCTCCGTTTCTCACCGTCGCGCCAGAAGCTCCGCTTTTATTCGCCGGGGTTTTTTTTTTTTTTTTTGTTCGCGTTTCTGAAAGTTCTGTCCCCTTGTATCTCATCGTCAGCGACGTACAGTGGCGGAATAACGGGGTTTGGGATCTTATTTTTTTTTAGGAAAAATTAATTTTTTACGAGACGTATATAATTTTTTAGTCGATAATAAAACTAAAATATTTTTAAACTTCAACACACGTTATAATATAACGCGTTCGTTAAAAGCGAATAATCTATTAACGTTTATAACGCGTCCTGTTTCGTCAGGGTCGTCCGATTTATTTAAAAATTAACCCACCCCCCGCCCTCGGAAATTCGGGTCTAAGTACACCACTGGCCCGCATTTACTCGTTTCGGCCGGCTGTAGTCGTTTGACGAACAACCCGTCCGGTTTCGTCACGTCGATGGCGCCCAGCCCATCCCGGAAATGCGTAAGCTTTCGAAATTGCCGTCCTATGGCGAATGTCGTTTCCTATAGGCTCTCAACGAACGACGACCGTACCCGGGAAACAACGGTGTCGTTTCCGAAACGGTCGTTGGGCGTACATTTTCGTAGTGTTTTGTAGTTTCGCGGCGAATACAAAAAATGTTACTTTTCCCGAGTTTTAAAACCGGCGGTTGACGCGACATTGTTTCGACGAGAACAAAAACGGCCGAATTCGATATTTGGAATAAAAAAAAGCGAGATTTTCGGCCCCGAACGATTAGATGTTTAACGTAGGTCGTCGCCCACGAAATTATAACTAGCCGTTCAAGACGTTTACGAAAAATAAACGAGTATTAGCTTACAATCGCGTTTTTTCCGTTTAACGCGTCCGTTTCGAACGCGATTACTATTTCCAATTGTCGTTCGATTACGTTCCATAAAGTTTAACGAATCGTTTTTTTGGACGACCCAGCGCCGCAATCCGGTTAATCGAATATTATATTTCGATTTCGTACCATTCTGTAACGTCGAACGGTCGCGAGTTACCGCTTTCGTTTCTAGAAAGTGTCGGATTGCCGAGAATTAATCCGAACGATTGCGTAAGCGAAGTTTTTTGGCGACGGAATCGCGATTCCGCTAAACGAGGCTACGGTACGCGCGATTAATAATAATAATAATGATACGGAGTAAAACGTCCGAAATTACTTTTTCCGTCGAGCTCGCCCGCTGTCGAGAGTAATAATCGTTTCGTCAGTTACGTCCCAAACAGACGGACGCATTGAAAACGAACGAACCGCGTGGGCAAACGACACACCGGTTACGCCATTTGAGACGACGTATCTGCGCGACAGACCACCCGACTGTTCTAACCAAACGAGACGCGCGTCCCGTGTAGAACTCGTCTTCGACGTGTTAATCGACCGCGTCCCCCCCGCGTGCCGTTCGACGGCGTTTACCCGATCGCGCGGAAATCACGTAACGCGCACTGTTGTTCGGACGTACGTCGGACAATGGGGACACACTTGTTGCGTGTGTTCGCGCGTGTGCACGGAAAAGACGCGCCCGATCACGAGTACCGGTGGCTCTCACCGGTTTCGCGTCAAATACGCCGATCGTTTTATAATTACGCGAGTCCCGTGTAACTGAAACTATTCTACGCGTAATCTCGAACGTCCGGTCATGTCGAACACGCGCGCGCGTCTAACACTAATTTAACGAAATGTCGACGATTTTAACAATCTTAGTTACTTTTCGTTTTACGAATCGACGGTAGAGTGGTTTCACATTCCATCCGAACGTTTCGTTAGGTGAGATTTGGAACGCTACATCGCGAATTCGTATTATTATTATTATCGGTAGTAGTCGAATTTACGAACGCGTTTTTCGTTAATCGAATATTCGTTAACGTTCAAAAATTAAATTAACAACTAGACGTCGGAAAAAAAAAACGAAATTACGGTCGGAGGGTTTAGGTTTTTTGGGTCGTTCGGGGTCGTCCACGGATTCGGTGGAAAAATGCGTTTCAGGACCCGACGCGGTGAACGCGGACGGGTTTTTTCTCGGTAAAAGCGAAGCCCGCGCGTACTATTTAAAGGGATAATATCCGTTCGTTTATCGTACGGGCGGTGGCTTATGTCCGTATGGGAACACAGGCCGGGTACATTTTCGCACGGGGCGCGCCTTTGGAAACGTATCTGTTTCGGATTACGTACATAGTCGGGTGGCCCGGCACGTTCGGAAAACGACGCGGTATCGACCTTAAATACGATATTTGTTCGGCGACGACGAACCGAAGACGGTGGGAAACGCGAAAAATATTTATTTCGTTCCGAAAACGCGTTCGAACGGAAAACGTTTTTTCTATTTTTTTTTTTTTTTCTGAACGTTCGCGAAGTAACGAATCGCGTTATTTCACGGCTCCGCGCCCGCGTAAAGCAACGACGTAACAATAATTGTGGCGCGAAAGCGTACGTAATAAAAATACCGGGGGAGGCGGAGGGAAACGGGACGTTTGAAACGGTCCGGTAAAAGGTTTACATTTACGTGTTTAAAACGGGCCGAAAGAACGTGTTCGGGTATAGGTTTTCGGTTCGTTTTTTACGCGACCCCGCGAGGTATGGGTGAGACGAACGACGACGGTGGGCGCGTAAACAAAACGTTTGACCCTGCCCACCGCGCGCTCGTCATAAATCGAATCGTCGAAAATATTCGCAAGACCGTTCGTTCTTCCGTACGATGAACCGTTTGTTACGGGTTTCTTTCCGGCGTGTCAACTGTCCAGCGTCGCGTTCCGACATCGGCGCGAGGCGTATTGCCAGCTTTGTATCGTTTCAAAATGTATCCAACCGGAATATCGAAAACGAAACGAAAGTGTAGGCGAGGGGGTTTATTTTATAAATTAGCGCGTCGTCTCTCGTCCGAAACGAACGTCTACGTGGGCGGGCGCGAACGTGCGTCGAAATCGTAAACGTATTCCGAAAAAAGCGTATACCGAA
Organism: Geopemphigus sp. TES_GeoC_2020; assembly: GCA_025469175.1. Lineage (NCBI taxonomy): Eukaryota > Metazoa > Arthropoda > Insecta > Hemiptera > Aphididae > Geopemphigus > Geopemphigus sp. TES_GeoC_2020. The sequence continues at coordinate 9,180 of JAIPRN010004180.1, read as the reverse complement.
ATACAGGGCGCGGTGACAAAAGCCCCTTAATATTATCGTAACGAATCCGCCGGATGTCCTCTCTCCTCCTCATCGTCGCCAATCGATCCACATCGGATCGCGTCGGATGTGCGCGCTGACGACGGTTATTTCACGCGGTTCGTTTTGCTTCGCGTGCGTACACGGCCGGGTGGTGGTGGTGGTGGTTGGGAGGGCGGCCAATAGTCACGGGCACTTTTCGATAAATCGAGACGGCCGAACGGCGACGCGAAAAAAACAAAAACCGCCGCGTCGACTATTATTCACGACCGTCGTCGGTGCCGGCGTGACAGATCACCAGCGACGGATCAGCCGGAACAAAAAAACCCGAAAATAATTACGAATCGTTCGTACGAACGTACCCCGTGGGAGTGCTTTTCTATTCCTCGCCGAAAAGTAGCCGCCGGCTGTTGGCCACTCGAACCGTCCGTGCCGACGGCAACGGGGGATATTAAAAACGGGACAATATATACCGACGCCGTTCGCCGTAACGCGGGATGACTACGGTCGTAAATTCACCCCTCCCCATACACACACCCCTACCACAAGACCGGATTTGGTTTCGCGCGGAGCGACAACGGGCGGAGAAGCCGGCGGAACCGCGCCCGTTGTCCCGTTTACGCGTTCAAAACGGGTCGGATTACCCGGTCGGAGGAACGTCGCCGTTAAAATATATTAAACTCGGCCGGTCTATTAAACGCGACACGCTACCCCGCGAAAAATACCCCGTCGTCGGGTCGTCGGAACCGGGAAGTCCGCGGGATAATCTCTGGCGCGTCGTTCGGTGGCCGGTGTCGATTTCGTCGGCGAAACGGAACGTGTCGCGGAAATATCGGACGATCCGAACGGGGGGGGGGGATTTCGATCATTTTCCAAAGTCGACGACGAATCGTGTTTCGTTAATCGCCTGCAAAGTCTGTAAAAACAACGCGAACGACGTGAGTCCGTGAGCTCGTCAATTTCCGCCGACGTTCGAGCTCACGAACTGCGACCGTTGGATCGAAACGCTCGATCAAACGTTTAAAAGGACGTCGTCGTCGGTTACGAAACGCCGTTTGTAAACACCGAACGGGTCCGTCCGTTTCAAATGGCGTTCGCGCAGCGAACCGAACGACCCCGGCGTACGTATCGGGACAACGGCAACACGAACGGGCGAAATACTGGCGCACGGTCGGGAGTGTCGCGTAATCGCCGAGACGATTGGCCGTCCCGTATAGAATTTAATAAAACCGCGAATGCGGTAAAAGCGAAATACAAAGCGACCAGTATTTGCCGCGGGCGAGCAAGGGACGAATAAGAAACGTGGTCGGCGTATCGGTGGTGTCGTCGTAGCGGCGCGCGTGGTCACGACAACGTTCCACCCGGGCCCGCGAATTGACGGTAATTTAACGGTAAATTTACCGTTACCGTCGATCGCGTAATAGTCGGACGGTCCGCTACCATTTACTCGCGTCACTCTAAACAGCCGGTCGAACCGTTTACCGGTTCTCGGCGCTCGCCGAAATTCTCGTCCGCGCGCCCAACTACAATCGTCGTCGTCAACAACGGTAAGCAAGAAATAGCGTGACGCACGTACGACGGTATTATTATTATTATTATTATTATTATTGATTCCGCGAGCGCTTTTCGCTTAAACCCGATGGCTGTTGAACACGCGCTGTAATCCGACCGTTTTACGTGTTTCGTACACGACGTACACAAACGGCCGATTGTAAATTCGTTCGACGAGTTGTTCCGAAACGATCGAGCGCGGTCGACCACTCGCGTTATTTCACGTTCACCATTTCCTCTATTTAGTTAACGAATTTTGTCGTAACGGTCGATTCATTCAATCGATTATGGCCATATACGGACACGATCCGGCGGAGGCGATTATTATTTGGACGCTCGGCACCCCCGAACCGCGGCGACCGTTTCGAACCGTTCGTGTCCCGGCGATCTGCTTCCCCCTTCCCCCGACCGTTGCGTATCGTTCGTACCCGCGACCGCTTTGCCGCTCGTGCAGCACGTACGGCGCTCTGTCTGTGCCACGACGACGGCCATAGGAAAACCGTCGAATCGGTTTTTACTCGGAAAACCGTCGTCGTTTTCCGCGACCGCAATACGTCGCGTCGCCGGACTCGTACCGCTGGAATTTAGTTCGCTACGGTTACCGGCGGAACGGCGGCGATTTTTCCCCGGGGCACTATTGTCGCCGCGTCTAATTACACAACCGTAAACGGACGTTCGGTAACGTAACCGTTATCCGATTTGCGTACGTTATTTTATTAGTGGCGAAAACCCGTGGAAAGCTTCTCGCGGGGCCGTTCGCTGTGCCGGAACGATTGGTCGCTGAACGCGTACGTCCGCGAACGACTAAAAACGGAAGCGGAAGACGGTCACCGCGGAGAGGAAAACGCGCGAGGCCGAACGTACGCGATCGGCGATTCCATTCCGAATCGTTCAAACGTCGGAGGTGGTGTACCCTGTTGGGGTCGGTGGTGGTGGAAGGAAACGGGACTCGGCGAAGGCGGTCGCGTGTTTGCGGGGGCGTACGGAACGTTTTCGACGCGAAATTCGTGTACGAATTTCGGCCAGAACGTTTTCACGATCGTTGGACCACCGGCTCGGGGGGCGATTAATTTCGAACGTTAAAACGCGTACGGTTTCCCGATTGCGTCCGTCGGACGGTAAATACGGTTATCGTGGAACAATGGCGGGGCCGCTTGACGAACGAAGGACACAGCGAACGGCTAGTCTTGGGCGCGAGACGGTATCAACGCGATATGAAAATCGCCGTTATCGGCGCGAACGATCGAAATACGAAGCGCGTGTCGTTTTTTTTTTTTATATATATAATATAAATATATATATATATATAATTATATAATCGCCCGTGTCGCGCCACTCGTCTCGGGTAATCGCCCGTGTTTCCATTGCCGGGTAATACGTTCGGATAATATTATTAAATAACCGGCCGCGTTTTTCCGCCGGGACGACTTCCGAAAAATCAATAAACGGTACCGCGGTATCCTTTCTCGCGTGTTACGTTACTCCGGCCCGAAACCACCACCCTTTTGTTTCGCGTCTCGTGCGTACGACGCCGAGAACGGTTCTGTTCGGTGTTTTCGTTCCCCGAGTCCACAAGCCCTCCCCTCGCCTACGTTGCCCGTCGTCGTAACGACAGTTTGGTAACGTCATAACGGCCCGACGGTCGAAACAATGATCGCGTTCCCTCCCCTCCCCCCGGCAACGTTTTTTTCGGGTTAATAATAACCATCCCGTCCAACGGCGCGAAATAGCAATTTCGAAACGGCGTTTTCGTATCGTGTTCCGGGTGGCGAAAGAACGAATATAACGGAATATAAACGCTCGTTGAAGGGCGGCGCGAAATATTTTCGAAAATAACGGACGCGCTTGGCCGGATGAAAACGGCCGGTAGGAACGTTCGGCGGATTTGAAGCCGGACGACCGGGACGAGCGATTCTCGGCCGCCATCGGAGCCGCAACGAGCGGAGTATAGCTCGTGTTCCGGACGACCGGAGCTCGAGCGGCGAATCATTTTAGATCGTAACGACGGACGGTTAACGGATTCGTGTTTTGTACGTTAACGACGACGACGTCGTTCCGAAATCCGAGTAAACGTTATTATTACTATCGTCGTTTCTTTGTCGAGTCACACCCGTCGGACTCACATCGGTACCTATCGTTCCGCGTATATCTCGGCGGTTTGTTTATTTTCACGGGCGCACGCTCGCACGAGATACGCATCGTATCCGCCACAACGACACCGGGGCCCGGTCATTAAACCGCCGCGCCCGTAATTGGTACGATCGTGTACGTCGTCGCGTTATTATTATCGTTTACACTTTTCGAGTAGGACGGCGCCGTTGTTTTCGGGAGAAACGTAAAAACCGTGTTCCCCGAATACGGTACGTTTAACCGATCATCGGGCGGTCGTCTACCGTCCGCCAAACGGAACGTCGTGTTTTAAAGTCGTGTACACTTGTTCGGTCGTCGGCCGTCGAACGGAATACGTAACGATTATCGTCCACCGGAACAGGATCGAGCCGCACCGGCGGGAGGGGACAATCGAATGTTTAACCAACGTTTCGACAAACGGTTTAGGTTATTTAGGTTTGGTTAGTGGCGAGTACGACGGCGGACACACAGAGATAAACGTCGATACGTTTTATACGGTCGGAACGGTTTCGGTACGTAACGAGAATCGAAAATTTCGGCGGCGTTTGAAAAGGAAACGGACGGTGCCGGCGTCGAATTCGTTTATCGTCTATTCCGTTAAAAACCGTCGTACGAAATCGAAAGGTAAAAAAAAACGGCCGGCACGAACCTAATGGACCCGCACAAAAACGGGGAAAAAACCGCGAAAATATCGCGATCGAGCAATCGGATTGAATTAGTACCCGTTTTATTTCGACTCCGCGGACATTCGCGAAGTCGCCCGGTATTTTTTTCTCGGTAATTCGGATTTCGGGTTGTTTTTGCGTCACCCGAACGTTACGAACTGGTCGTTTGCATAATGCGCGCAGCACCGTGAACCGACGCCGGCGGTGTGTGTGTGTGTTGTGGGAGGCGACGCCCGGCGAATAATTTATCGCGTCCGTTTTTTTGTTTTGTCCGTGTCCTCGAAGATAACGGGCGCGCGGACGTTCGGTCGAAAATTCGCGAAGATAACGTCCGCCGGGTCGAATTACGCGACAATCGCGTTCGCGGTATATATATATAGATACGTATATACTTAGGCGTCAATAGGCGTTTTCGAGTCCAGAGGTATTAGTTATTTTTTTTCTCCGCGATCCGCGAAGGCAGTAAACGGTCGAAAAATGTAATTTTTAAAATTTTATTTCGCGCCCGAAACGATTAACCGAAATTGTTCGACGCCGCGCCAAATATCGTACGCCGTCACGAAATACCTAAAAATAATCGTACAAACGTCGTCCGGGCGATTGATCCGATTGATCGGTCCGCCGTCGACATGGCGATCGGCGACGAAAGAACATACTCCCCCAGTCCGTTCGACAATTTGCGCCGGGCCGCACGACCGTTGGCTATGTAACGTTGGTCATGTCGCGCTTTCCGTTTTTCAGTTCGGTTAAGGGGAAGGAAAAAAGCAATACTGGCCGCCGTACTCGCCGTCTCTGATACACGTACGCGCGATACACAGGCGTGGAGAAAGCCCCCTCCCCCCGTTCGCCGACATATTTCGCGCCCGTGACCGCGCGATAAACCGAATCGTTCGGAAAATGCTCGTCTACGGCAACGAACCGAAGAACCGTACACGTCGGGACCGGTCGCGGACGCGCCGGTTAAAACTTAACGAAAAACGACGGTTGGCGCGTCTATTTGTTTTCGAGGGACTGTACGTTTTTGGTCTACCAAAGTGCGACGACGGTTACGCGACGCCCGGCGGAGCGGTCGTGAAATTGGAGCGCGCTACGACCTCCCCATTCGTAGCCGTCCCCGACGGGCCCGTCGGGATCGATAATCGCGAATAATTAGGATTATCGCGCGACCGTATCCGTTCGGCGGTCACTTTGCGCGCCCTAGTGATTCGTCGTCCTGGACGGGATAGGCGACGAATAAATAATAATCGAATTTCCAGCCGGGTTCGTGTCCGACGGCGATTACGTGGCGAAATCGTTACACAATATTTCGTCGTCGTCGCGTGGGGGTCCACCTTTCGTGTACGTTATCCCGTATTCGACGAACGCGTGTAGGTACGACGTCATTGTGCGCGTACAAAAGCTCGGCGTTATCGATTTTTTTCCGTTCCATACACACGTCGCGCTTTGTTCGAAAGCCGACAATGAAAACGGGCATTTCTTACCCGAGTTACTTATATATATATATAATCGAAAAAAGTAATCGATCCCGGACGTATTTCTATTACGCGGCCGTTTACCGACGGCCAAAATACGCGCCGCTTTCGTTCGAAAAGTCCGTAATTTTCGAAACACGTTTTCGGAACGAGATCCGGCCGTAGCCTGTTTCGGGTCGGAATTAACCGTGCGCGTTTGGCTTAGCCTACGCGTTCGCGGGACAGGATCGTCGTCGTTGCGATTGGCGACGTCGGCGCGATTATCGTACGTCGGCCGGTAACGATTTGTCGTCGTCCAAACGTAATTTATATTGTAAGCTCTGTAACGTTCGTTCCCGGAGTCCGTCTACACGGCGAAAATCGTTTTCGGGAAATCGACGTACGGTTACGGCAACGACGGCCCGGACGGTTCGTGAATTGCCGAATTTGGAAAACGACGGTCCGACGTACAATTACGAGCGCGGTTTCGAGGAGTTCAAAGAACATTCGGCGGGCAGACACGATGAGACCGCCACCCGCCAACCGCGGTACGTCAATAGCGATTGTTTTTTATTCGATTGTACGTCCACCGTGCCCCCCCCCTCCCGTGTTGGTTAGGTTTCGCGGGCACGGACCACGGAATCGCCGCGGCGTAACGGTAATAGGCGGCCAGAGAAAGTGCCGTAGAGACGCCAAAGAGCGTGCCGATCCGGTGCGCGTCGCGGACTCGTTTTCCGAAATGGGCGCGGACAGCGAGTACGCGCCGTAGAACCGTCGGTGGAAAACGTTTCGCCGGGCGTATTTACAAAACTTTAATTTGCGCGCGCGGCTCAACGGTATTTCATAATAACGAAATCACTTCGAAACGCCGATATTGTCGTACACCGGTTTCGTTAGAATTGTGTAAACGGTCGTATATAAAAATAAACGAAATCGACGAAACGCTAAAAACGTTCCCTTCGTTATAATTTACGTTTAAAATTCAAAGTATATTTTCCGAGGTGTAAACCCTTTCCCAAATATAAATACGCCATCGGCGAACGCTCGGAGGCATTCGGTCCCGGACGAAAAGGGATAATTATAATTTTTAAGACGGCGCGGACCTAGGGATAGGTTGAACGGATGTTTCCAATCGGCCGTACAAGAGACTTACAATTTTTATACGTCGGACACACGCGCCGTGTTGTTCGTTCGTCGCGCTTTTCGCCGTCCCTGTCGCTCCCAGCCGTTATCGTTGTACACCATTTAAAACGCCCATGCGTCCCGACCACGGTCAGTTACCTCCGGCTCGCGTAATCACCGAGGAAATCGTTTTTTAAACTCCCCGACCACAGCGTACTCGGAAAACGTTATTTCAAGCGCGCGTATAATATATATGTATACGTTTCTCTCCGCTCCTCAACCCGTCCCCGTCGACTGTAATATATTCGTAGACGAGAAAAACGCCCGTATCATATTCGTATCGTTATAAACGAGTTTTTGCCCCCCCCGGACGTAATGTTTCGGGTTTTTAACGAGACGAATTTCGTCGGACGTGATTGTAGATTGTTCGTACGCGGTAGAAATTATAGAATGGCGGGAAGGAACCGCGAGTTTCGTCCTCGGGATACGACCGCCGGCGGAAAGGGCGACGAACGATTTCGGGCGTCCCGTCGGCGGGGTTTTGTCGTCGACGGCGGCCAACACAACCGGACAGCCCGTCGACGTTGTTTCCGTATACCGGTATCGGCCGTCGGCCGTAATTATGATCGTCCGCGGTGACGACGTGCCGGTACGTACCGGTGAGATGTGGCGGGGCGGTGAACAACCGACGGCCGGGCGTACTAATCGTGAGTTCGGACGAAACGCGGCCATCAACAACGACGACGACAATCGTTCCGGACATCGAGTACGACCACTCTGCCTACGTACTCGTGCGCCCAAAGTACCGCCCGGCGTAAAGGCGGCGATTTTCGATTGTATATAGTTAGGAACGCGCGACGTAATACACGGATTTAGATGCCGCCAAAGGAAGCGAGATATTCGGTGAACACGAAAAAACGTTTTTTTCGTTCTCTTTCTTTTAAGCTTTTGGTTTAAATTATCGTAGCTCGACAATTACCGTCGGAGAGAACAAAAAAAAAAAAAATAAGACGACAGTGAAACAATGAACATAAACGGAATTATAATTTCCACGGTTCATTCGGAACGAGTATTCAGGATAGAGGGATTTTACGGAATTGAACAGGACTTGTAGACGTTTAGCGTGCAAGAAAGACGGGGACAATCAAAGAGGACGTGGGACGGAATCGGAAATTGGGTTCGAAGAACGGAGTGTCGTTAAAAGGTTAATTCGAGGGATCGGGACGAATAAAAATATAATCGGCCGACGCGGAGCGCTGTTTACCGTAACGGCAATAACGTACGAAATTCGGCAACGACACGAACGCGGTACGAAAATGTCGGTCACCGAAAACGGTCGGGTTCGGGCGATAATTACGGCCGGTTAACGGTGCGAACGTAATAATAATAATAATAACGCGAGCGCCCGGCCAACCGAATGATGTACGGTGCCGAAATCGCGACGATTCACGGCGGGTACGCGTCCAATCGAAAATATTCTCGTAGCCCGAATAGTTCTATTGTCCCGTATACGATTGACCCGTCGCACTTAGGCCTCCCCTCCCCCCACACACACGACAAGTGAATTTCGAAAATATTAACCACCGAGTCGGTACGATTATCGGTACGGAGGTAAATTATCTCGAGGGGGGGGGAAACACGTTTTTCGTGATTATTGCGTATTATTTAGTCGGGCGATAAGACGATAATGGTTATTATTCCTCGGAACGAGGGGCATTGTCTCGGAAACTTAGACGTTACGAAACAATAGAACCGGAAATTATAGTTGTAAGGGTACACCTGTAGAGCGTTCATATTTATACGCGTCTTACATATATATATATATATATATATATGCAGTCTTTGATCGTTGGATTTTACTGACGAAAGTACAATACGTCGAAATAATATTGAAAACAATAAGGCTTACCGAAAACGGGTGCCGGTTACGATGTCGTAGGCGAGAAAGACGAACCGGACGTAACCGTTACGGCGAAAGAAAACGACCAATAAATAATGGAACACGAACGGCGGCGGTTGTCGCCCGGATGAGTGGTGGTGGGAATGGGGAAGGGGTGTGCTACGGAATCGTATTTGGAAGACGTCACGGGCCCGCGTTAATGAAACGCCGTTTAGAATTCGTAAAATTCCGTTCGCCGTACGCGTGCGTAGCTGTGATCGAAACGGTTACGCCCGAGAATAGAAACGATCCGCGAGACGTAGAGGGCGAACGACGCGAACGTATCGATTTTTCGGTACTTTAT
>JAIPRN010004179.1:0-16580 GCA_025469175.1 Geopemphigus sp. TES_GeoC_2020 | reverse complement strand
GAAGGAAGAAGAGGAAGAGGAAGACCAAAGAAGAAGTGGCTAAACACGATTGAGGAGGATATGAGGATTGCTGGTGTGTACGTCGAGGATGTGGGAGATCGGGGAAAATGGAGGTTTAAGACTAAGGTGGCCGACCCCAAATAGATGGGAATAAGGCGAGGATGATGACGCCGTCTATGTGCCTAGGTACTCGCGCACGCTATGGTTACAAATCCGTACGTTCCGCAATTACTTCCCAACATCGTTCCGCGCGAATCTCCGGATCGTTTCGTTTCCCGTATTCCTCCGATTTCTTTGCGCGACGTACGTATCGTTACCGCTTTTCGCCCGCGAAAATTACATTAACAATTCGAGTCGCTATCGAATCTACCCGCCCCCCCCCCCGGGTTTAATTGCAATAAACGGTCGACGAGAAACGCGCGTTTTAATCAATTCACGTATTTACCGAATATACGTACGTATCGTATTTCGGGGAAAAAAATTATATATATATATACACCGCCGTCAATAGAACAGAATTGAATATACTCGGGGGAGGGTGAATAATCCGAGAACGCGCGCCGTACGACTCTGTTTTGGCCATCGAGCTGACGCGCTTACGGCTAAAAAAATGTAAAGCCAAATTTACGGCGGCGACGCGACGCGTAAAATGTCGTGTATTACCATTCGTGAACCGCGTGTTCGTTAATACGAAACGTTTTTCGTTTCCGACGGTTCGTATCGTACGCGTCGAATTCGTATTAATCATTCGTTCGGCTTAAAGACGCCCATCTACGCACGCGGGCGTATTGCAATACACGACGAGTATAACCGAACGAACGGAAAATAGCTTCGCCAAAATCGTACGTTGTATAAAGCCCCAGAGAATATCGTCACGACCCGCCGACGTTTATTATCGTCGAATTCGTCGTTTTTTCGAACATCTTTTTCGGGTCTGAAAGACGTCCGGATTTCGCACCGACGATTCCGATACGAATCGCCGTGATAGCTTACAACACGGCGTTAAATATAGCGGAAAAGAATATTGGACGGTGTCGCTTGCGTGGCGCGGGAGTATTATTGTAAATTTCGATTTTCGTCTACTTAGGCGACAAAAAATCGACCGTGACAGACGACTTTGTACAGCGTAGTGCTGTTATCTACGTTTCATGTACATTGTGCGAGATCATCGCGTCGTGTGTCGGTCGGCGCGCGAAAAAACGCTGTCGGTCGATAAATAGTTAATCGTCGGTAAAAAAAGTCGACGGAGAACAATCCCGGAAAAAGACTGTACTATGCGCGTAGAGAACGAAACGCGAATTTCTCCAAGTCTTTGTGCCACGCGTACGCGACGTGCGACTTACAGGCTACCGCGTATATAAGTATACAACGAATGCGTGGCGAACAACCTACGAAGGACTACCTAGTCCCGACAAAGAGATATACTATAAATTATCGTCGGATATATATATACGAAACGATTAATTTTAATAACGAACAAAACGGAATTTGAAAATTTACGGTCGGCAAATATATTTATCGAAATCGCGAAGGTCTCTTCCGTCCGCGACGCTAAATTTGTCGCGTATTATTTAACGTCCACGTGGCACGTCGTTACATTTCGTATTCCGGCGTGTTATTATTGGGCAATATTATCCGACGTCGTTTTTACTTTCATAATTTATCCGGCGCTTGGTTAATCTACAAAGGTTTCCACGTATGAACGTCGTCTATTGGTACGATATGTTATGCGCGCCCGTGTGTGTGTATATATATATATACGTATACACCGCACGCACCGGCGAAACTCGTAGTGTTATTACACAAAAATGCGCGGCGCGTGTAAATTTATTTATTCGCCTACATACACTAGTCGAAGTGCCGTCGCCGCTGTATATATATATATATATATATATGCCGGGACGACGTCGCCGGAACAATTGCGGTCCGCCACGGAAGAGATACGAATCTTTCTCTTTCAGTCGGGCGCTCGCGCGCGCGCGTGTACGGGCATTGTGGTGGCGTAGTGTACCGACGCTTCGGACGTATTGTTACGTGTGTATATATATATATATACGTACGCGCATTGTAGGTATACTTACGCGCACACACACGCGCGTATATATTTGTATACGGATACGGTGAAAATAATAAAAAATACACACACGATTTTTTTTCTCCGCCTCGTCTTTTCTTCGTCCCTTTTGTGTAAAAAAAAAAAAAAAGCGTATACCTATTGTCCGCGCCGTACCCGGTTTAGGATATACCTCCGAGAAGGGGCGGGTGTTTGGTGGTGGTGTGGAGGGCGTGTGCGCGGAGGGCGGGGTAGCGGCGGCGGTCGATGTGACCTGTCTATACCACCGGGTCCCGCCGCCGCCGTCGCTGACGGGTGCGCGGGTTCCGGCGGATCGTCGTATTTTTTTCCTTTTTTTTTACATACCCGCGAGACGACTTTGGAGGATCGTCGTACACTATTTATACGTATTACGTACATTATCATATAGGTACTGCGTGCGTGCGCGGGAGCGTGTTGAGGTGAATACACACACACGGGTATATATATATATGGCACGAGGTCGTTTACGAGAGATTTCGCGCACGCGTACGCCGTTCCGACGATAATGATAATAAAAAGACACGCGTAGTATTATTGTCGACCCCCGAACGCCGGCTATAGGTGTACCCGCCGTAGCGGTATATTATAATATCGTCGCCGTAAATATATCGCGCGTAATATTATCGTTCGACTTAGCGCGCGTTTCGATTTCGTCGCGGATAAGGCTTCGCACGATAACGTTCGACTTTCTTCTACGCACGTTCCCGCTGTATAGGAGCGCCGTGTTTTTAAATATTGTTACCGTACGACGACGACGACCTTGCGTGTGCCGAGAAATTCGAAACTCGGTTTCGTCCGTACCGAGATTAGTTTTCACGGAAAGTTCAAAAATTGTAATCGACCCGCTATTTGCTATTGTCGTGGCACGGTTCCGCGTTGACGGAGACGAACGCGTCAATTGGACGATTTGTTACCAAAACGAAACGGCCGGTTGTTCGCCACTAGGCGTTCCGAAAACGGATCGCCCGTTTCATGTACACGACCGTAAAACGTTCGGCGAACCTAACGAAATCCGTTCTTCCAATATCGTACCGAATATGCGACCAACGTCAACGGCGGATCACGAATTTCTTCGGGCGGTCCCGCACCGTCCATTATTCGTTTTATATACGCGCCGTACCGTAGTAATACACGCTGACGACGGCGGATATTGGCGTATCGGACGCGATACTTCGATCCCGTGGTACACACACTCGGCGCACGTTCGTAGATCGTCGATAATTAACCGGCTTAATTGACTTATCATTTACGTACGTGTACGCCGAGCAGCGTTCGCTAAACGGGTCGATTAATGTACGCGCGCGGCGATCAAATTATCGGAAGGTAAATAAATAATAAAAACCTCGTGGCGGGACTAGCGCGCGCCGGGCGATAGTTTCGTTCGAAATTAAAATGGCGCGTTCGCGTAATTATTTTACGCGCGTCGCGTTTAACGTGTAATTTATTTCGCGTTATCTACGGATCGTACACGTTACGCGGCGAGACGTGTGGATTTTGTTTAATTCGTATTTCGCGCGCGCGCGCGCGCGCGTGTGTGTAGAAAGCAAAAACTTAAAATAGTGAAAGTCGAAAACGACAGTCGCGTACACGCGCGTTTAATATTCGTCATGCGCCTAAAAAAGGACGCCGTACCGGGGGCGCGTGGGGGTAGGGGAAATTCTTCGATTCGGTTTTGTTAACGTTTTCTCGGGTCGGACGTTTTTACCGAAACGGACGACGGAAAAACGTCCGTATTTTGTTATTTTTTCCAAACCGTTCGCCGTCCGTACTACGTGTGGTAGTATATAATTATTTCGATAGGACGTCGTCCGAATCGTGTACGTATATTTTGATCCTTTTTTTCGTAAATATCGATTTATCGTCGCGATACTTAAAACGGGCTTCGCGTGGTCGTAATTTTTTTAAATATTCTCGCGTGAAATTATAAATACGACGTACGTTAGTCGAGTTCACTAACATCCAACGTACGAGGAGGCGCACAAAAAAGCGAAAGCGTGTTCCGCGTCTTCGAAATCGGAATGAAATACGGACGATTTACGAAACGAGTTTCTAAACAGTTTGAAAGCGACGATCGAACATTTTCGTTACTATACCATTGGATCGTGTCGCTTTGTACGACGGACTTTCGTCCTTATCCGAGTTTCAGGGAGAATGATAATATCAATGTCATATCAATGAGATCGACGAACTTGGCCGAAGTCTGATGTATTCCGGAGGTCCTATGGCATATCTCGTTCAATAGTGTTAAGGCTGGAGGAGGTCTTAGTTTTGTTTAGCAGTTTTTCGGTTGCCTCCGTTATCTCGGTTTTGATTTCGAGTCGTCGGTGTTTTCAATTTGTCGGTCCCCCGATTCCGGGACGGGTCGTTCGAACGAAAACGTACGCGCGTACCCCTCCACCTCCTCCCCGTCACCCCTCACTCGGGCGTGAAGCAACAACAACGCGCGCCGCGGTCGAGACGTTGATTATTTTTCGTTTTTAATCGAAACACCCGAGAAACGAACTTGCGGCGTACGGTTTACGCGATTAAAATTTAAAACGTTCCGACGAGTTAAAAGTTGCGTTATTAACCGGAATATTGTATATTTTATAAGCGCGTCGCGTACACAGACACACACATACAATATACGTGTGTTGCTCCAGCCGCGGCCGCAATTTCCGCAAACGGATTTCACGAAATGTTCATTTATATGTTAATTACGCGCGAACGAATTTCTCGGTATTTTTCTACGGAAAAACAATCATTAAAATGCTAATGACTCGTGTGTATGTATAACCGACCGATGGTTCGAAAGCGGCGGCGGCATCGTCGTCGGCCTGATTGTTTTTCTCGTCGTCGCCCGACTACCCGAACTCGTCGTTTATAATATCGCGCGTGTCTAACGCGTATAATACGCGCGTCCGTTACTACTTCGTGACGTGTAAAAGCGGCGACGCGTAAATCGTTATTAAACACAGTTTTTCCGTATTTATCGCCGTCGTAAAGTGACGACGGCGGAACGACCCAGCGAACGTTGTGTGTGTGTGTGTGGGAGGAGAAGGCGGGGAAAAGGGAAACGAGAGAACGAGTCGAATTTCGCGCGCGGTTTTTCGGTTAATTAACGATTTGTTGTCGAGTAGATTCGCAGGGGTTGCCGCGTTTCGAAAACGGTAAATGGCGGGGTGCGGTGCGGCTGACGCGCCGATTGCACAGGTGCGCGCGCGCTCGCCCGCCGAGGATTCCGCCGCCGTGTTGTCGTTGAGCGCTGTCTGATTTCGTGCAGGACCATATCCTGTGCGTGATCGCTTTAATACGTGCACGGGTTCGAACGCGTGGGAAAACGTTACGTCCCTTCGTTCCGGACCCGTTTTGTCGCGTTCGAAAAATCGCCGCCGCGCACGATAGTTTTTTCCGCACACACCCGCCCGAATGTGGTTCCCGGTAAATATATAGCGAGCGCGGTGACACGAGACGTACGGATTTTCGGCGGGAAACGATTTCGGATTTCGTGTCCCTCCCCTCCGGACAACGAAACGATAATTACCGACGTGGGAATACATATACATATATATATTTATTTATATTTCGAGTGTCGCGCGGATACTCGCGTATCGTTATTCACTTCGTACAACGTTATTCACGTACACGAACCCACGCCGAACGACATTTCGGTAGGCCGCATATATACTAATCGAACGCGTTTCTACAAATAGTTTAACACGAATGCCGCGATGCCGAATTACTTCGGTAAACAGTCGAAAACGTCGAAACCGAAAATCGAAGAACTTAATACTCCGTGTATGTAAATACATTCTAAACGTTCACGAACAATTTTATTCGAACAAAATAATTTTAAACGTCTTATTTACCGTATTCGTTCTCGTACGTTATTCAACGAACGGACAAACGAAATAATTACTCGACAAATAAGCGTAGACTGTGTAGAAATGTCTAGAATATTTAGCCGAGATATTTTCAACGCGTTTCAAGTTTCTACGTTTACCGACCAACTATGATAAAACACCGAGCGAGCGGCTCGGTTGTATATGGCGCGTCGTTTATTCGTCGCGTTTAACGAATAAGTCATTATTCGAAATTCCGGGGAGATTATACGTTCCGTAAAAACGGTCGGTATTTCCGTTTGTATTTCGGAGGGAAAACGGATTCGTCCGATCGAGTAAGAGGGACGCGCGTTCCGGGTCCACTGTAGTCCCCGTTCGTACATGTGCGCGCCTCTAGTTGCGGCCGAACACGACCGATCGACGTATCATCGTACCCGTCGGCCACCAGGTTCGGACAAGCGGTACGACGTCCAATTTGTCGACGAGAGAAATTTCTCCCCGTACACGGCCCCGAGCGCGTATTATTATTACGTATTGTACTCGTCGTGTTTCTGGTCGATCCAAAACACACACATACAGATACGCGCGCACGCGGTCTGTATCGCGTCGCCGCCGCCGTTAATATCGTAATCACACACACACACATAGACGAGAACACGGCGGCAAAGAGAGAGAGATGGTGAGCGTACGAGAGAGAGCGGCGGTGACCGGGAGAGGATAAAAATAAAACATTACTTACGTCGGAGGTGGCCTCGAGGTCAACCCGTTTGAAGTCCCGTCAAAAATCTCCCGTCCATCTCCGTTTACTCGCGCGGTCCGTCTCTGTCCAATACTCGCGCATCCCTACACACCGCACGCACAAATACATACATATATACGCTCGTTCACCTATAGGTATACTCCGCGCACAATATTATTACCATTATATTTTATTGTTTCGCTCATCATTTATCACGTCGTCGGCGGCGGCCGTCGCGTTTTATTTCTCTCACCTGACCGTGTTTTACACGCGTATTATTATTATACGTCGCCGGCGCGCGGATCGTTCACGCGCGTTATTTGTACTCCGTTCGTAATCGTATTCACCCCGTCTCGTCTTCGTATTATCGTTATTATTATTACCATTATACGCGGGTGTGTGTGTGTGTGTGTGTGTGTAATACGTGATACACCTTAGCACGGACGACGCATACAGGTGTACACGAGTCGCCCGTACAATTTGTTATTCGCCCGTTCGTAAGATGAATGATGGCCCGTTTCGAGACGCGCGCAACAGGCGACGGGCACGTCCATCCATCCGATAGTGTCTTTCGATTTGTACGACGCGTGTCCCGCGACGGAATCAAGTCTCGCGCCCGCGATTTCCCCCCCTCCACACACACATACGCCGACGGTCGGTTACGCGTAAACGTTGTTCGGCTTTTCCGGTGTACGTTTCCAAATACTCCGCCATCGTCTTTCGGCAATAGTCGTCGAGAACCGTCGTATTTATACATAAGCGCTCGTGTTTTCCTGCCGGACGCGCGTTTTTCGGTAAGCCGACCGTTCGCGCGCCGACGCGGTTTTTCGATTTTACTGCGGAGTATACTACCGGAACCGGATTGAACACCGCCTATACGTATCCCACTCGTCGGCAATCCAACGTGTCAACGTCGCCCGCGTACGGAGCCCGAGAGTGGAGCGATGGCGATTTCTAGAATCCGTAACGTAATTTCGATTCGGAACGAAACTCTATAAATTCGTGAGCGCGATTAGTCGCGAACGTCGCGTCGGTCAATAAATGGCATTCGGACGACGAGAAAATCGAACTATTTATAACGCGCGCGTATATTGTATACACACACACACACACACACACACGTCCGAAACGTATACATTGTTAAGAGCGCCGCGTTTCTTAGTCCACGCCTGGAACGCGTGGGTCGAATACGGCGTCGCGGCTAAAGGGCAACAAACTCCGTGAACCTTTTCGCGTCCGCGAGTTCCGGACGGACGTTTTAATTTTTGTCGCGTCCGATCCGTTTACCGGGCACGCCGTTACGTGTGGTGGCCTTATAGAAATTAACCTACCCGCCGTTATGGTTTACCAAAACGTAACCTAACGACGAAACCGCCGGGCGGATGGGTACGGGCGGTCACAGCTCGCGCCACTTAATCGGAGTCGTCGTGCAACGAGAATACACCGACTCATCGAACGACTAAACGCGTATATATATTGTTACACACGACGTGTGATCTAACGGACATGAAATTCGTTTCTCGTCAATCGCCGGTGTTCGTGTAGTTTTGTTCGCGTCATCGAGAAACGGCCCGTCAACAATATGGGCACGCTCGGCGTATATACACATCGATCGACGCTCGGCAATTTACGTACGCTTTACACCCAAACGTCGGGTTCGGTTATATTGGCCGCCATTTCGTTCAAACGATTGAGAGAACGGCGAGTTCGTTCGTTATACGCTCGACTATTTTCGCCGGTTTTTTTTTCGGTTTTTGAAATTCACGCGGTAAAATCGACGACGGTAAACGAACGCGTCCGTTCATAACGATCCGTTCGGTCGTTTAAAACTACCGATTTCTACCGACAGAAAATATCTCTTCTAAACGATACGTAACTCGTGCACAAAAGCTTTACGGTTTTCGTTCACAATTTTATTCACGTTCTCTCCCTCCCACACACACACACACACACACACACACACGCCGGTATCGAAACGTAAACGTGTTCGGGAACAATGCTAATCGACTTTTATTCGACGAACCGTAAGACGATTCTTTTACCAGACTCCGTTCGAGATCGTTATAATAATAGCAATAATGTCCAATTATTGGTGCCTAACGAACGAAAAAACAACAAAAAAACCGTATAATAAACACTATCGGCCGTGTTTTATTATTTCTCGGAACTGTTTATCGAGAAACATATTTTATATTAAACGGACGCGAGGGACGAACGAAAAAATTTTTTGTATATATATGTTACGCCGTTAACTACTAACAAAATACGATAACGAAACACGTGGTGCCGTAATAAACAATTTAATTATCGAAAATAACGATTTTACGAAACCCGCGACCGTGTGTTTAAGAAATATACGCTAAATTATATACAGTTACGTATATGTACGTAGTGAACACTATTACGACAGAAAAATCCTTTTCGTAATACGGTCCTTTTAATTATTATAAATCGTAGCGATTTACGGGAACCTGTCGAATTCCTAGACGTACGGGGGCCAGTGGCGTACTAACTGGAGGGCCGGGGGACAAAATATTTAGGAATAATTAATTTCTTACGAGACGTATAGTTTTAGTCATTAACGACGAAAAACTAAAATATTTTTAAACTTCAATACACGTTATAACGTGTTCGTTAAAAACGAATAATCTATTAAAGTTTACAACGCGTCTTGTTTCGTTAGGGTCGTCCGATTTATTTATTCAAAAATTAACCCGCCGAAATTCTACGTGGCGAACAATTTTGTTTGGTCGAAATCCGAACGATACGGTCGCGTACCGGAAACAGAAATCGTTCGACACCGACCGTGTTTACGGTACGCGCCGGTCGGTATTTCGTCGTACATTATTAGTTTTACCGTTTCGATTCGATTTCGCGCCGAAAATTATTAATAGTTTCGAGTGTAAGAGGGAAAAGGTACCGCGAATCGGTACGAAGTTCGTAGCGCCTAACTAAAAATGACGTTCAAATTACTCTCGGTCATTAAATCGTATAATTATTGCCGTTCGATTCGCTTTCGATAATCTGTCGTATCCAACTTATAACGTTCGGCACGTAAAAAGTTCGTTAACTCGCGTTTTTATCAATAAATATAAAGTAATAATAATAATTCGTCCACGAGTCGACGAAAATATACGTAACGATCTAATTCGAAAATCGCTTCGTGTATTTATATAACGCGCGTAATTAATAGGAATATCGACGGTATTCTATTCGAACGAATAGACTTTAGAAACGCTACGATAAACGTTTTTTTTTTAACGAAGTTATCTAATCAATTATACCTTTAGCATCATAAAACGTGTTACACAATAATCGTAAACGATTTGAGTCCACGCACGATTTTAGCGGTTCGGTTTTTTTTTTGGTTTTCTTTTCAAAAATAATACCGAAGATACCGCGTTACGATAATTATTCGTGTACACCAGCGACATACAATCAATAGTCGCGTGGTAAACCGTATCGTTTCTACGAATATTACGAACTCGGAAAATACGCACCGAGCGTTTCGTCACGACCGAATCTTAAACAAAATACGACCGACAAATTCACGGTACGTTTTGTTGTTCGACAATAATAACAATAACACGAACAATCGACGGGAGGACGGACGTTCGCTTTGTTCGGGGGGGGATTAATATTTTTAAACAGCGCGCGTTACGTAATAACCGCGACGCGTTTATCTACTAGAACGCCGTAAACGCGTTCGAATAAATATCCGAGAAACATCGCGCTTCAATAATGTAGGATCGTTAACGCGTTTAAATGTCCGATAATCTCGAACGCGTCAAGCGTCTAATCGCTGTTTACAATAACGTCGGGGCACGCTCGATAATAGCTATCGGATTTTCTCGTCAGATTATCGACGAAACGTCGATTTTACAATTTCCACGGAAGTCCTTCGAAGCGCGGCGCACGTACGTACGTCCAACGACAACTGTCGGTCTCGAAAACCGAGCGGAATTTTCGCGGTATTATCCCGAACGGTCGTCGTCGTACCACTGATTGTGCGGAAACGAACGGCGATTTTCGTACCCGAAGAACGTACGTACAACACGGATGTTAATTAGCACGATCGACTGGACACGAACGGTGTCGAAAACGCGTTTACGACAAAGCCGCACAGTACAGAGACCGCGATTGTACGATCGGTTGACGATGTCGCGTCATTTCGCCGATACGTTTACGCGGAGCGTTACGAATCGTCGTAAACGAACGATCGTTTTCGGGACGCGAAACAAAACGCGCGAAAATGTCTAATCCGGTCTCGTTCGACCTAATCACCCGTCCCGGGGGTTCGCGCTTTTCGCGCCCGATTTATTCTCGAACGTCGAACACACATACTCGTACGCGGCACATGATAATACCACGGTTAGTTAGTTCCACGACCAGGATACCGTATTTCTCCGTGGCCTCGGCAATTACGTTTTTCGCGCCAATATATTTCGCCACGATCCGCTGGTTACCGTAACGTAACGCCAACATCGCCCCCGGTCCTTCTCATACCGCGGATATACGGCGCTTTTAATCGTCTTGTTTCGTAAACGATTCGGGGTTAGGTTATATTCCCGGCAAAAACACTCGCCCCGTAATTACTACCGCTACTACGTTCATCGTACCGTCTGGTTACTATTTCAATAACCGCTGATCACGTGTAGTGTCCGCGCGTACTAAACGGCGTTCGTGATTCGATTATATTCGTTCGCGTAACGTTTTCCACGCCGTCGTTGTACGGACGCCGTAACGAATTCGCCGACGACGATCGTATTTCCGTCTTTCGTATCGTCGTGTCGAAAACCTAATCGGCCACCGCCACCCGCGCCTGTCGTTCGGGTGGTTACGGTTAACGTGCCGCAGTCGCCGGTACCGGTTTTCAATTTCGGACCGAAATAACGTTCGTTTTACGACGGTCGTCGCGTTGTTACCAATCACGTTTCTATCGTACCCGATGGACGTCGCGTCGACATTTCGTTTACGGTAATTATTGTGATCGTAGCGAACGTGAGCGGAGGACGACGGATTTGAGTTGCGAGAACTCGTGTTAACACGTGCGATCGAAAACGTACATCAACCGCCGCCGTTATTACGGTAAAACGCGCGCGTGTATAAATTATTGTTCGTCCGCTAAAAACGGTTTTCGATACGTTCGCGGTAAACGAATTAAATATAACCGTTTTCTCGGCTCTCAGCCTATTCGATCGGAATACTTCGGAGGTAGAAAACGCGCGTGCTTACGACGTAATTATCCGACGATAATAAATATCGTCGCGCACCGGCCGGCCGAGAGAAACGAGCGTATTGCGCTACGAGTTGGCTTGGTCGAAAAACGGCTATTGTCTCTTTAGTACGGCGCGTAATATTTTCCGAACAATTGGTCGGTCTGGTGGCGGTGGTGATGGTGGGAAGAGGAAGGGGTTGTTCACCGGTCGATTTTTACGATCGACCGCGTTTGTTATTTTTATAAACGCGCGCGTCTTCTACAGGCTATTATTATTATTATTATTATTATACAGTCGCGCGCGCAGCAACGGCGACGGATTCCGCGCTAAGAGGTTATGGGACACACATTACGGTGGTCGGCCCGCCGCTCGGTTCTAAATAGCGCACGTACGGAAACTAGCCCGAAAGTAAAACGACAATAATAATTATTCCGATAGAAAACGACGGTAATGACCGCGACGCACGACGGTTGGCCGTAACCCGGGCGGTACGCTTCTGGTTTTTGTTTTTTTTTTTTTATTTTCGGCGCGTATAATTGCGGCGAAATCGCCTACGGCGGCCGATTTAAAAAATTTTTTACTTTTTTCGCCCACCGCCGACAAAAGAACGAACACTATCACGCGTAACGATCCTTCTTTACCCATCGTTCGCGTCGTCGTCCACCGTTGTTGTCGTTATTACTATTATTAAATTTTACACGCGCGCGCGCACACACACACACACATATATATATATATATATATATATATATATATACGCTCGCTCACACGCATACACGTACACCGTCAAATCGTGGTTTTTGCGATGACCGTCACCGCCGGCAGACAGATCGCCGTCGTTGTCAAACCGCAGGAATTTCACCGCAGGTTATCCACCCGCCGCTGACCGGTATTGACCGGGAATTTAGTCGTTCGGTGTCGTCTTGTAACAGTACTTTGTTCGCCGGAAGTTTTTTTACCGGACTGGTTTCGCGTTTTTTTTTTTCGTCCGTACGATACCGTCGCGGTCGGGCCGTCGTTTACACGTGCGCGTACGAACCTCGGAACGCTTTCCCGTCGACCCGACGTTCGAACCGAAACAGGTCGCCTACTATAGCGTAAACGACGAGGCGTTCATATTAATTATAATACGCGTCGTTATCGTCGGTCGGTGCGCCCTTCTCGGGGCTTTTGATTTTTCGATATCGCGACCACCGCCGAACGGGCTTTTCATTTCTACGCTAAAAACACACTACCAAGCGTCCGCGATTCGTTTCAATGCGCGCCTTTTTGTTGTAGTTTTTTAATAATACAATACCGAATGTGTTCCGTTCAAATGACCGCGAACGTTAGGAGCCCCGTACGTTTATTACTAGTCCGTTATTTTTGAACAGCGTCATTGCTCCGTTACGCGTATCTTTAATTATTCTTAGCACAGCTCGATCGTCAATATTCGGCATTTCGATATAGAACGTATATTCGTTCGCGTTTAAACGATCGATCGATTTCTAGTTGGCAAAGGCCGTACGGTCGTTCGAACGCCATATATTTTGTAATTATTCGATACGCTTCGTTATCAATCCACGGCGAAGAATCGAAACCGTTTGGGTATTATCCGATAAACGTTCGAACGAATAAATAACGTTCGGTTACGTTACGGTCGTGAAACGTATTTCTAAATAGTATCGGTCCTATTGTTGTTGCCGGTATCGAAATTCTTATTGCGTAACTAGATCGTTTATTTCGCCGGAGCACGATATAAATAAATTATATTATTCGTTTTCTAAACTCGACGAAATTTACATAAAAACAACCTTGATATTGACGGCCGGCCATTCTAAAATCGCGGCCGTTTTGTAACGCGGGCGGTATTTAAATAATAACGTTAAATTAGCCAGCGGTTCGCGTTAAACGAGCAAGACGACGGTTACGACAAAATATAAACACCGACGTCGTTAAAAAGCGTGTATTTGTTTCGAGGAACTCGAAATATTATTATATAAATATGAAACGTTTTTCGTTTGCCGCCGAAATTAAACAACGGTACCTATTCGTTTTTAACGAACCAAGAGCGCCGTTTATTTTCGTAATATTTAATAAAAACGTACACAATACGAAGTTTAGGTAAAACGTAATTCTTCGAAGATAAATTGCGAAAATTAAACGCGCTCTACGTTAAGCGAACGCGTTAGTTTCAAATTGTCGACGTAATCGATCGAAGAGTGCAAAATAGATCATTTTCGCGTCGTTTCGGTTCGGCCAGCGTGAACGCGACGTTCGAATAACATGTACAAAACTACACGGGCGTGACGATTTAATATTACGTTTCGTTCTCGGGATTTCAGAATTCGGTTCACGATCAAATCGTAACGAATAACGTACCGATACGTTTCGATTATTATCGTTCGTTTTCCGTTAAAAACCTATAAGAACATTACGACTTGAATCCGTCTTGTACGACGTTGTACGATTATTAAATAACCTAAATACCGTTAGCTTTATAGATCGTATAATCGACAATTTCGTCCGAGGCGTTCTTTACGTTTAGCGAAATCTTAAAAATCGATTTCGCGGTCTCGATTCAAATCGACGCGTTCGTCGTTAATCGAATTACACAAACGGTCCGTTACCAACGGTAGATCGTCGATATTTCGTTGCTGTTATAGATCGTTAAAACGTCATGGGCCATCGTCCAAGGTCGGGACGAAAACGTGTAACGTTCGTGTTCGGCCAGCAAGTGGCCCGGCGCGTACACCGGTCGACGAGATTCGCGCGACGTCAAATGATAACGCGTAAATAAACGACCGGCGATAGGGGCGGTGGTTACTGACTGACCGAAGCCGTCGGTCGTGTACGCACGCGGTTTGGTGCACGGAGCCATGGACAGCCGAATCCGACGAATATATTTCGGACGCGCGCCGTGTCCGAAACGGAAATGGAAACGTCCGCCGTACGATACGGATACGACGAGTGGTGTTCGACGTTTTGCATTTCGGAGGGATACGTTTGCGGAAATTAGCGCGCTGAACGCCGCGAGCCCCGGTTTAATTTCCTGGTAGATACGCGGTGCTCGAAGCGTTTTTTTTTTCCCGCGCTATTTTTTCTCTCCGCTTTACATCCGATCGTCGACAACGTACCATACGTAATAATAACGCGCGTGTGTTTGCCTGTACTGGTTGATGCAATTGCCAGTCGGAGGTTTTTTCGAAAAAAGAACGGTATAATTGTACTGTCGAACAAATCAAAACGAAAGAAAAACAAACGTACACAACGCTATAATAACACGAATCGAAAAAAAAAACCGATACACGCGACAACACGCGCTAGGCACAGAGCACTCTACTACTGCCGCGCAGTGCCAATACACTACACTCTTTACCAACGTCAATCGTGGAATAAATAATACTCCCACGTGTATATATATCCGTGGACGCGAACACGATCGATAATTCTCGCGGGAATATTTTGAACGGCCATTATCCGCGCAAGTTTTCACAGACGCGGCAATTTCCGTCGCGGTAGCGTAAAAAGACCGCGCTATAGTTCCGGTACAATAGGTTCGCGAAGCGTTCAATGTCCGTTTTCTACTCAAGCAGACCCGCTGTCGGCGCGCGCGCGTGCGGTTTAAATTCTCCCGCGGTTCGTTTCGACAGTTCGTCCGTAATTCGCGTTTCTACGTTCGAAAATATCCAAAAAAACAATTTCGTTTGTCGAGTACGCGGTGTTGGCTGCCGCCGTCGTTCGATTCGAACGAACCATGCACATCGGTGCCCGGCGTTTCGCGACCAATTCGATTTAGGTTAAACGTACCATACGACGGGCACGTTAATTGTATTCGATAATCGCGGACCCACCAAATATATGTACGACTCGGGTTTCTAAACGAATATTGTGTCGCCCCGGACTATCGAATAAATACGGAGGGTGGCGCGATATTATCGTTATATTACCGCGTGTTGTTTTTTATAATTACCTATACCGTACGCGTTTATGTGTAACAATACGTTTATTGCAACGGAAATAGTCGTCAAGACGTCTACGAAGAGGAAATATAACGTTCGGTTTAAACGGAAATCGTTTCACTCATCGTGACTTGTCCGCGGCAGACACACCCGACGTTTCTTGCCGACTCGCGAAAAAAAGGAATTCGTATTTTATCCGCGGCCGGCCCGGTCACCGTCAAAAACACGAAAACCGTAATTTATTAAAACCAAAAGTTACGCCGTCCCTTTATAAGTCCCATATCGCTTTAAGTAGCTCTACGGCGAGTAAATAATTGCCGAGCTCGTATTTTTCGACAGTTATCTACAAAACAAATTCCCGTAAAATTAAAAAAAAAATTTTCCCTAACGTAATTCGAGTATACGTTCCTACTTAATTCAAAAACGCTATTTAAATTAAGCGACAGTTTATCGTCGAGTTGAGTAAAACAATAACGGATCGCGTATAATACGTCGCAGTGTTTCGTCCGTTCCAAAATGAATTAATTTTTTCCAATTATGGTCGGTAAAGTAAAAAAATTAAGGTCCGCGAAAAGGCTACTTTTAAATTTTCTGATACGAATTTCGTAATTAGCGTAGTAAATTCGAATTTGATCGCGGACGATCGTAAACAAATGACGTTTTAGAAAATATGTGTCCGTCGCGGAGACACAATTAGGATGTTAAGGGACTTACGTGACGTACGTTTAAACCATAGTAAAATATATGCATATATATATATATATA